>JASVER010000010.1:12075430-12218874 GCA_030449065.1 Oceanodroma leucorhoa
ACTTGAGAACCACACTACTACAGCTCCTTGACAATCAGTAACTGAAGTCCAGCTTCAAAAAGGGGTCCTTATATTTGGTGTAATTTAGCTCAAGTATGGATTGGTGACTTTCATACTGTATTAAATCATGAGCTGGCAATGTTATATGCATCGGCTCTTGATGGCAATGTAGACCGTGGGAGAAAGTCTGCTGGGAATTTATGAAAGAAAGGACATTCAATTTGTCTATGAAGAAAATCAGATAATMCTTTGATCCTGGAAATTTCAGAACGTGAGTCATTCCTAATGACTAAAATCAGGTCAGCATAGGTAAGCATTTCAACTCATCCCATGGTTCAGTTTGACCCTATTATCTCTGTTATTATGGCAAAATAGTTTGCATGACTGTTACATCCTCACAGATGCCCTAATGTACTTTTTTATTATTTTTAGTTTGAAACAGGTAGTCTATCTCTATAGGACCTCAAAGGGACTTCCTTTGCTTGGAAATCAGGCAAAGGGACTTCCTCTGCTGGCAGAAGTAGTTGCAGTACATCAGATGACCAAGGCCCTAGTTTGAGGTTTTGTTTGACTCTAAGAAAATTTGGCTTAAAGAAAAGAAAAAAAAAAAAAAAAAAAAGAAAAAAAGAGTAATAATGACATAAGGTGGAAAGTAATAGATAAATTTGCTCTAAGGCAAAGTATCATAAGATCTAAGAGGATCTGAAAGGATTTAAAATACTTCTTTGATTTCACTTTACTTATGTCATTCAGCCATACTAAAAAAGATAAAATCTGTGTGAACCTTAGGGGCTTAACTGGACTCACATCTAACTGAGTGCGAGGAGCAAATCTAAAATTAGGAATCAAACCTCCCTGAGCTGAATGGTGCCCACGATGTTTTCTAACAGCAGAAATACAAAAATGTTACTACCCACAAATCTTCTCCTGCTACACAATACTATTTGTCAAAGAAAATCCCAATACAAGTATTCTATGTTTAGTCTGCAAAAAGCAGCTTTGCAAACTGCACCAGACAAGATCCCAGACAGCAGGCCCATACAAAGATCACATCTGATTCTTTGAGGAATTCGTGAGTTTTACATGCTGATAAATGTACTAGTCACTTCATCCAGTGGAGTGCATGGTCCGAAGCTAAAATCCAAAGACTAATATTTTACCTTTTGTCTTTTCCGGAGGATCCAGTTCTTCCAGAGTAGAAGTCTGACTTGCCTAAAGAAGCTCATTCTGCATCAACACTTGTGGTWAACCTGTGGCAAAGAATGCATTGCCATTTCTCAGCTGACAGCTGAAACAGACCTCAGAGCAAAATAACAGCTTTCTGTTCGTACTTTAAGATTATGTTATCATAGAGATTGGCTCCTTTCATTGTCTGCACCATTTAATTTTGCACTTCATACGCTATCATACATGAAAAATCGTGGTTTTCCTTTCTTTGGAGGCTGTTTCCTGTGACACATTTATCAGTGCCAAAAAGCAATAGAGTGGAAAAGCATTTTTTTTGAATGAAAAAATGTTATTAACATGGAATCCATCTATTAACTTGGACTTGCCGGTAATGAAACCGGTTAATTGTTGCATCATTTATCAGATTAAATCTGTGCTTTCAAACTATTTTTTCCAAGAAAAGATGGATTTACAGCTGGACATTAGTTTATATAAAACTGTTTAGTTATTATGATAAAGACAGAATTAGGTTTTCCATTCAGACACTATTGATTAACACAGACTGAAATGGATTTTGTAAAGGCAAATCCATTTTGTTGCCCTTTTATTAAAAAAATACAGGATCTCATATTTTTATGCTTTTAAACTCAACAACTCCCACTAGATTTTAGTAGGGATACMACAGAATTTAAACCATTGTATGCTCTGTTTTCTAGGTTCATGACTCATTTTAATCACCACGAATTTTTACCTTCAAAAGGAAGAAAAGAATTTGATATATAAATCTAAATACCAGATACAGGGACCTGTTAAAAAATAAACAAACCATTTGAATTTGCTATCTGTATCAATTTCCTACTTTATAGCTGCCTGATGGGATTTAAATGATCGAAGAGTAGTTTCTTCATGAATGGCTAGTAAATGGGAGAGTGTGGAAAAGGAAATGGAAGTTAGATATTGGAAAGCACTTTCTAATGATAAGAATGGTAGAACTGATTGCTTGGGAGGGCTCTCGGGCCTCCATTGCTGGAGATTACTCAAACCTCTATCAAGACTTACACAGGTAAAACTGCTCATGGATGATTTGTTGAGTCTCTCTTGCCACTATTCCTCTAGAATTTTATTTCTGGAAAATCTATTAAGTGGAGGAGATTTTTACTGATTTTAAGAGACAAGGTTTGGAAAACATGTCAGAATATTTTGGCCTAATGTGTCAACAAAGTATGAGTTAAAAACATTATTTAAAAATCAGTAATAATTATTTGACTGTTTCAGAAAATCATCTCAGGTCCACATTTTATGAACTGAAAAGGAATTTAGACCTCAATCAGGGAGGAGGTGGCCAGCACTGACTAACCCTGCTGGAAAGGGATCCTAAAGAATGTGCAGATCTGCTTCTGGCATACTGGGCATGGAAGAGGTTGGAGCAGGATATTTAAGCCCAAACTTAGCTAGAATTGGCTGTGCTGCTTATTGGGGATCAAATAACAAAACAACAATTCTGCAGAAAGAATATCCATGCAAAACCAATTATGCCAAAACCTGGAGCATTTTCCATATTTTGTAGGTCGTTTCATGCAATTTTCAATGCCACTCCATCAACTCTAATTGCTTAAGTTACAGAGCACCACAAGAAGTGAGACTAGCTATAAAAAGCTACTGCTGTTGTAAAGAGTAAATGGATTAACACTTGATGGTTTGAAGAGATACACTTTTGTCGTGCGACAGCCTCCCACTTTGAGTGGATAAAAGCTAAAGGGAACAAAATTAACCCACAGCTTGGTGACTTTGCCCAACACCGTAAGTTGAAAAATGGTCTTAACAGTATAGACAATACTGGGATCCTAAACACGCATCAGGACATGCGGAAGAGGACCAGTTTTGTTCTGGGAGATCTAGCTTCACACTGATGGGATCTGAAGCCTATTTCAACCCATTATGGGAGGAAACATTATTGAAGTCTTGACATTGAGACCAAAGAACTGAATACAGAGGAATAAGAAATTCTGTATTAAATTGGCTAAATGTTAGTCCTTCCAGTTTGCCATACTGTATTTGTGCAAAAAGGCAGCCAACCATGTAGTAACAGAGGCCAATTTTGCAAGCCTAAGTGTCAGAACACAGATATTTCTTTTTCACAGAGCTGACACTAGGAAACCAATCTAGATTATCTGATTGCTGAGTGTACTCAGGAGACAGAAAAGGCTAAATTTAGACACTAACATTCAAAATTTTTTCTCCTTCACTAAGTAATTGAAAAAAAAGCATGTCTAGTTCTTATTCAAACATTTACCCAATCCAGGGCACTTTTGAGCAATTAGCTGTTGGAAGGGTTTAGAACCCAGGAGTAAAATCAGCTGAGCATCATCAAAAAAAGGCAATACTTTCACAGTTTCACTAGTGGCAGCAGGTTCTGCATGTAAACAGGCTGATGGCTCATAAGAACATTCTCACATGGAAAGCTGTCCTATATTTGGTTGCAGGCAGCTCCCAGCAGTCACCAACTTGCAGCTGCCATTAGTGTGGCATGCCTGCCGCTCCTCAGGAGTTTCCAGCGAGGTTCTCTTCACAGAGTTGCTGGCTATGGGCAGTCAGATGGCTTTCTGACACTCTTGCATAACCCAGGGCTCTCCAACCTGCTGCTATTCTGAAGAATGAATCCTGCAACTGAACAAATGAGGAAGAGCCTTTTTTGTTTCAGGTCCTCTCGCCTTCCTTTAAACCCCAGATCGACACTGCAATCTTTCTGCAACAGCTGTGAAAGGAAATTCAAGCCTTCATGTCAAGGCCATAAAATCTGTAGTCTGCCAATGGCCTGG
The DNA here is from genome assembly GCA_030449065.1 of Oceanodroma leucorhoa. NCBI lineage: Eukaryota > Metazoa > Chordata > Aves > Procellariiformes > Oceanodroma > Oceanodroma leucorhoa. The sequence continues at coordinate 12,079,417 of JASVER010000010.1, forward strand.
CCTCTCCTCTTCCTCCTGGCTCTTTACTGAGCCATCCATCATTAAGAGTTCCTATCTCAGTGAGAGATTCCCTAGTAGTACAGAGAGTCTTAGCTCATGTTCCTAGATCTCTTGCTACGTATGACATACCTGCACATACTCTTACCACTATTAGCAAGAAAATTTGTAGTGCAAGGCCATAAATGGGATTAGGATTGCCAGATAAAATGGCTGTTAGCATTTGCTCCGGAAAATCTAGCTATTTTTCTGAGACTAAAAATATAAATAGTAAAGAATCCAAAACCAATAACCTTGGGGGGAAAAAAGGCCGTAAGATTATCCAGATTGTGCTTGCAATTTAACCTTTAAGGTTTTTTACACTAAACCTTGTTAGTTACATTTGTTGATAGTGATGGGGAGACATATTCCTTATAAGAGGAGTAACTCAATGACAGACAACCTAATTAATATGCACAAAATGCCAAAGAAATTGTTCTTTAAGAAAGCGACTACTAGATTGATTACCAAGGTTAAGATTCTGCTAAATGAGTGAGAATTTAAAAGTACTTTTCCTTTTGGCCTAAACAAAACTATTTAAGTTATGGCATTAATACATGAAGTGCAATCAACATGTAACTTAAAGAAAGATTCTATTTTGCTCATCAGACACACTTTAAAATCACCTCTAATTTTAGGATGAACAAGAATACATTTGTATTTCCCCAGACTGCTTTGTTTATAAAACCTTCCCTGGGGCTAAAGGGAAAGAACCTTGCTTTCCCAAATGGAACAGCTTCACAGATGTGAGTGTCAAAGTGTATTAACCTTATACTGCTTAGAAATCTGAATTAGACAGGTGAACATGAGACAAAAGTGTAGGGAAAAAAGAACTTAAATAATGCAATCAGAAGATACTGGACAGATAAACCTCAGATTCTGTAGCAGCACAGAATAAATAAGGAATAATTAATTTTCAGTCCTGAAATATCCTTTCCTATCTGGGCATTACTCAGACAGACTGACATAGAAGTGTGTGGTTAAGATTCAAGCTCTACTAATTTAAGTAGAGCAAAACACTATAATAAAATAATGGAGTAGGACCATGATAAAAATAGTACCTAGCAATAATGTGTTAAGAACTCCACTTGGGCTCAGGAGGTACATGAACTTCTGGAGTGATTAGTCATGGTGGAGATCCATCTTCATTCTTTAAAGGCAGCACCCTGCTCACAAAATCTGTGGTGACTTGAGACAGCTGTAATTAGAAACAGTGCAGGCACTAGAAGAAATTCTGTTTCCAAAAAAGCAAAATGTATTAACATAGATGTTAACCCCCTCCTAAAACCAGAAAAAGTCCCACATACTTATGAACTGTTCATTCAGTTTTTCATTAAGAAGCTAATGCAAATTATGACTGTTACTATTTAGAATGGCATATGCTTTCTGCCTGAAGATAACATGCTCAAGGGATGTGACTTATATCCATGGCATATCCATGAAAATCTGTGTTTTATTAATTTTCCTTTTGCAGGAACTGATTTCCTTTCCAGAGGCCTGATTGTAAGGGCCAACAAAAATAACTTGGTTCTATCACCAGCATACTACTGAAGCATGGGAAGACTCTTGCAAAGCCCCAACTCAAGAAAATAAAAAATAGCACTTATTTTTTACTTTTTTCTCTTTTTTTCCCCTAGCAGTTCATACTATAACATGGAAGAATGATTTGCTGCATACATTCAGAAAGAAAACTCATATATATTGTTGACACAAGACAAGAAAGTTAAATAAGTAATTGGTTACATCAGTCATTACTGCTAGTTTTAATACACAGTTAATTAGTTATTAAATTAGTATTTTTGTATTAGTTATTAAATAGTATTAGTATTAGTTACTAAATAATATTTAATAAATATAAATACTGATTTTGAATCAGTAGAAATAAATTAATTTGATTTTTACATTTAAAAAAATTCTAATTTCTCAAAGTTCAATCTTACCTTACAACCTCCAGGACAACATCAGAAGAAAAAAACAAGGGTTAAAAATATCTTTAAACAATGAAGTAATAAAAAAATGCCTCTTCACTCTTTTTCTGGCTTTTGCACTTCAGGAGGGAGATATGGTGACAGCTTTTATCACCTAGACCTTCTTGCTAGACAGCACATATTCTAGTGTTACAGCTGGAACCACAAAAAGGTGTCTGGGTTAGGAATGAAGTTAACCATTTATTTCTCAGCTGACAGTACAGGAGGCTGAAGACAGTCATGCAGTGAATCAGATATTTCTATATTTTACTTTATGTGAGGTAACAGTGAGGCCTAGAAATGAGGTAAGCAAATTAGCATCATGTAGATTGAGGTTTCATATTTTGACTGACTGCCAACAACAAACAATAGCTCTTCCCTGACTTCATCCTGTAGGTTCAGTAGAACATTCCCAGCCTCCAGATTGTCAACAGCAGTTAGCAAAGGGTCCTCTTTCCCTGCTTATAGTATATCAATTACACCTTATTATCAAAAGCTATCAAGAATTTCTCTCAACTGAGTATTTCTTTAAGCCATTGTCTTCTGAATTCAATCATTAGCTGCAGTATGTTCCTGCTTTTTCTGAGGAGCCTGAGCTCCAGGACTACTGATACATCACAGCCTTCCTCATTACCATCAGGTTAATAACAGTGCAACATGTTCATTAATTCTCAAATTCTTTAATATTATCATGACAAACAAGTATCACCCTCGGTAACTTTATTAGCAGTTTAGCATTTATTATTCTTTCAACTGTATGTCTGCTGATATGGCCTTAGAGAAGACAGAAGTCCTTCCCACTACTTCAAATCTTAGTTAATGGGATTTTCAATACTTTTTCTAAGCTCCAGTTGTTTCATGAAGGTGGCACAAGTCTTTTTTTCTATTGGACACAATGTTTTAGAGACTGGGAATTTCTTCTAGGCTTTCTAAACCAATCAGAACTGCAGTAACTGGAAAAAACAATTTTTTTTCACCCCATTCATTTTCACAAATTATTCTGACAAAATTAATGTCCTTGCTGTTCCTATACTTCCCTTGTGAAGGGCCTGGGAAGTTTGTTCTTGTAACATCTGCATGTGCAGAAATATAGGTAGTTCAGTACATTTCTTCATGGACCACTTTCTAAGAACAGAGACAGCGAGACACAGAAGTAACTGTTCCACACCACTACTACAGGACAAAAAAAATTGCATTCTTCTCATATGATCTTCGATCTTATATTTTCTAGAACTTCTAAAATGTAAGCAAGCTGCAAGCTCACATAGAAATACATTAAGCTAAATACAACATGACCTTATGTGTGTTCAGACTCAGACCTCCAGAGATGCATTCAGAGAGCTTTTCAGCAAGCTCTGTCCTACTTCAACTAGTATTTACTAAATTGAGTTACTTATTGGTATTAAATGGCTCATTTCACATCTCCAACATAAATTACCCCAAGTAGTATGGTCAGATGCAGAAGCAAAAAAGCAGAGCGAACACTGAATTCTTTATAGATTTTCATCTGCAAGGGCTGAAAGAGACAGCAATGCAGCAAAACCTCCCACCAGTGCTCATGCTGGGCAATGGCTCTGTATAAGCATTATCACAGCTTCCCTCACTGCCTCGCTGTGACTGTTCTTTCAAGTAGAAGTTGACCACCAATCCAGCCTTCATTATTTAAAAAAATAAAAAAGAATGTGGCAGTGTTTGCCTGATTCTTTCTCCTTCACAGGGCTTTGGGGAGACCTTTGAGAATCCTCCACAAAACTTCGTCTCACTGAATTTAACAATCGATAGGTTTACAGCAGACCACACTGCAGCTCTGCCAGCAGAGCACTGCACTCAGCATGCTGCTTCCTTCCCAGCGCCGTCTCAGGACCTTCCAGCCTCTGCACAGATTTGCCACCTAAACCACTGACTTTAACCTGGCTTCCTTCACAAAGGATGACATGGCAACCTCCTCTTTTACAAGTGGATCTAATTTCTGTTGGACATACGTTCGTATCACAGCTGAAACTCACCCTGCTGCAATCTTGACAGAGAAACAAAGGGCTTTAAAAAGCCATGCAGGGCAGTCCACTCTGATTAATTAATGGCAGTGCAAAGCAGAGAAACTAGTGCTGCTGCTGGGTTGTAGACTGTGTTTAAGCAAAAAAAGACTATGTTGAGGCAATCAGACAATTTAATACTTTTATTCAGCAAACAGACATTTTAACCCTGGCATTCCAAGTCATTTTAAGAAAATGGATCCTTTTTTTGCTGCCCGCATCTACACAGACAGCTCTAACAGATTAAACTAATCTCTCCTAAGTAGATTATTTCCACCACAATTGGATGACAGTAGGGTATATTTGTTTTCTATGTTCAACTACATCAGCTGTGCCTGTGACCCATTTTTGCTTTGTAAAGAGTGGGATCTTTGAAAGCAAACAGAGAAAGCTTATGTGGGGCCTATCAGTTCACATGGGATGGGAAAATACAGTTCAGCTTACAGAGCGCACTGCACAATTTGTCCAGTGGCTCTAACCACAGTTGTCACTATCACTTAGGGATTTCATAATGATCTGTAGTTTATTGCCAGCAGCAGCAAAAAAGGAGGCATTCCATTTATGTATCAGAACATAATAAAAGCAATGAGTGGAAATAGAGATTTGGTGATAGTTCTCGCATTATGCCTACAATAGATATCTGATAACATAAAAGTTCCCTGTGATGTACATTCATGAACACCTACGTGCAATCCACAGGGTCGTATGACATGTGTGTTCTGTTCTTTAAATCGAATTTAAAAATAACCTAAAAAGATAGCTTTGAAAATTTGCACACTTACGTGTACTGGACGTACTGGATGTACCGGGCCAACACTTTTTCCGGTATAATTTTTATATTTTCAGGTATAATTCTTTCCAGCATCCAGACAATTTCTTAACTGGTGAGATGTTCTTTCTTACACATGTAGAAGAGCATGTCCCTAGACACAGCCTTGCTAGAAAGCTAACACAATTAATGCTAACACAATTTTGCCCAGGCAAACTGTAGGAGCGTGCATGTATAAAACCTACGTGTGTGTGTAGAGAAAACTACACGTGCACAGGCTGGGGTTTTCTGAGTTAAGTTTTGCACCTAGCTATCTTAAATTGCTGGGGAAAACCCAAGCTGAGGGTTTTTAAATTTTTCCTAATGTGTTYCAGAGGTCTCCCTCCATGAAATAGATACACAGTGACCTGAAGGACAAGAATGGGAAGTTGTGGCAAGCTGGGGTCAAATGATATTTCTTGGATACGGCTGCTAGTAAAAAAATTGAAGAAAGGAAACGGAAAGTGAGGAAACAAGTTGCACTACTTGAACAGATGGCAAAGAACAATCTGCAAAGAAATGAGTGCACAGAAACTGGTAGAAGCTGTGTTACTCACAAGGTATGGTTCAAGGGGAGTGCTGACAAGAAATCGGAGCGAATAAGAAAAGGCCAGTGAAGCTTCTGTTTGAAAGGTGTATTTCTAAGAACCAAAGATAATCAGAATCAGACTCCTCCACACATCAAACACAGGGAAGCGTGGCATCTTAAACAGATCCTGTCCATGTGCAAACCCAGCGGTGGGCTAATCACCCCAATCTGTGGTTAAACAAGTACAAAGCACACCAAGTGCAAACTCAGAAGGCATGTTTTCTACTTCTGGTGTAATCCAGTTTACCTCACATAGACACTCTTCTGTCACCCATCAGCATAAGGGCTGAGGAGTGAGAATTTTCCTAGCATTCACCTTCCTCAAACATTTTACATTTTGGAAGATTTAGGATCTCTTTTTCATCTACCTGTGAGTGAAAACACTTTTCAAGGATCCCACACATCTGAATTAGAAACAGAACTCCCCTCTCTACAAGGATAAATGGGCATGCAGATAGAACATTTTATTCAGAAAGGCTTGTCTCCAAAGCATCCTCCTGTGAAACCGATTTCCGTGGTGACATGCTCATATTAAATAGCATTGTTTGTAAACATCAGACATCCATCCCCCCCCCCCCCCCCAACTTTGCTAGTGGAAAGTTGAAATGGTTTGTCCCATTTTCTCAACATATTAAGTCTATGTGTACACTGACAAGTGGGATGGCCCAGTAAAAGCAGATTTACAGTGAAACAGTGAGTGCTGAGGACCCAACACCCACACACTACATGTCTGAGGGTTACTTCAGATGAGCTCCTCTGGCCCCATGGACTGAATGTGCATTAGCAGCTGCAGCACATCAGGTATACTGCTGAAGCACATGTTCCAGTTTAGTCTCATCCAAAAAAATAAAGTTCGTGTGCTATAAGGTTTGTGTGCTCYGAGATCACTCTGTACTCTGAACCACAGTGGTATGTAGAGAAGTCACTTAATAAGTACAAACACGCTCTGAACTGAGTTACCAATGTTGGCATACGCATGCTAACTGCCTTTGCGGAGTGTTGTGTGTCAGCTTTCAGATGAACTCAATTAGGCCTCTGCTACACTACAGAMGCTGAAGAATTCATAGATTTGCAAGAAAAACAAGGACTTCTTAAATAGAAGCAATAAAAAAAACTAGAAAACTTACCACAAAAGCTTACCTCATGTGTGAGCGCTGCTGTGCTATAGGAAAGAGAAAGGTTTCTGAAGGAATGTTCAGCTTGGCTGCAAAGAAACACATATCTTAGATGCAGTTTGTGCTTGCAGAACAACACTGCTCAGTTGTAAGGAGATTGTTTTAATCCCCTGCTTGATACAGAACAGCTCAATCTGTGAGTTTAAGGATTCCTGAATGAAAATCCTCCTAAATATCCAATATGACCAGCACAAGCACAATAAAGTCTGTAGTAGAAGGCTGATATTTCTGAAAGTATTTCTCCAGATCTGAACAAACCCTGTACTTGAAAAGATGGTCTCAGAAGGGTAGTTCTGGTAGCATTAGGGGCCCTGCTAAACAAACAGCTGTCATGACTAATTAGGTCAGCGACTTACAGAAGTCAGTACTCTGCCAAAGCTTTAAGAGGGATGAGGCAGTGCATTACGACTTCAGAAAAGGCAATTACCAAGCAAATCTGACACAGAAAGCTTTCCTCCCCAAAGGGCAAGCCGCAGGGTGCTGGCACTTCGCACGACCCACCTGGGGCAGGTGGGTGGGATTACTGCAATTCAGTTGGGGTGAAGCAATTTCAAACACAAGACCTCGGGAAATCTGCATCAGAACCGAAAGAAACAACAGGGACCATTAGTAACATTTTCAGTCAAAAAGAAAGCCTAAGTCTTTCCCACTAGGCTTAAAGCTCTGCTGCCGCGGCCGCTCACATCCCGCCCCTGCCGCGGCAGGTTCCTCAGGGCTCTGTCCCGCGCTGGCGGGAGGCGGCCGCCGCTGCCCGGGGCCTGCTGAGGCGCTGCCTCACACGCAGGGGAAGGCCTCAGCGTACCAGACCGAACAAAACACAGCCTTGGCGTCAAGGTGGAAACATTTACAAAAATTTACAAATTAAAAAGTCACACAYTGTCCCTTAGGCCACTGCCTCCCAGCCCCCCCCAGGCTGCCCCGTCCCCCAGTCTGKCGGGAAGGTTCTGGAAGAACCCTCTGGCCCCCGCACCACAGCCCCTCCCATGGTGTCACCATGCTGGGTAGCAGGGTCACAACACTTAAATAAGCTTCAAAGGTTTTAATTTCAAAAGAAGTGCATTTGCTCCTTCACTTGTATTGCATAAAAAGAGTCAAAGACATTATAAAGCAGGGACATGCATAATTCATCTTTAGAAAGCGATGATTTTTTCATAAAATAATGTGGTTTTATGAGACACCTACTCATCCACACAGAGAGGCATGCAGAAGGGCGCTGCGCTCTCCCGCTCCCGGCCGAGCCCACCGGTAGCTGCCTGCCTTTGGGAACATCGAACAAAGACCTGAAGCACATCTGAAACAGCAGAAACCTTTCCCATGAGCAAGACATGGAAGCAGATGGTACATAAAAAGCAATGTGGTAAGAACCAGTAGTAACTGGTATTATGACTTGGTTAAGAAACATTTGTCTTTTTCTCACAGATTAGTATACACGATCATAATTCTCCATCTCAGCAGCCTGCCCTGGTGAGTACTGGAGACCCTCCATCCAACTAGATGAACAGTTTTTATTACAATTTCTTAAGCTATTAGCATGTTCAGTGCTAGACATATGCTAAAACACTTAAAAATAAAATGTTAAAACAATTAATAACAAATTAATTTGCCATTTTGTGGCCCTAGTCTATACTGATCAGCACCATCCTTTCACAGCTGTGCTATGAGGTTCTGTTATGCCTGTAAGGTTACTTAACACTAATTCTTCTCATTAACTAGTTGTGGGGGTTCCCCCCCCCCTCCATTCTCAAAGTGGAACAAACTCCCATCTATGTTGAGGCCTTTATCCCTCCTCTTATTTTATTATGCAACTCACAATACCAGTCTGGGCAGATAGCAGCATCTGGCATCTTCAGCTTTTCTGTAGTATGAGGCAGCTCCCCAAAGAAACAGCTCCTAGCATGGCCAGAACCACCAGTGGTAGCATGGCCTTTGCCAAGAGCACAAGCCATGCTTCCATGGAAATGTGACAAGGAATCAGAAGTTCAGTATTGTGAGTTTAGTATCTTTTGTTCTGGAAACTAAAATCAGATTACGTCCACTGAATGCAGTGTGGGATTTTGTTTGGGATATTTTGGGAAGAAGGGCAAAGGGAATGCAGTAGGAAAGTCCAGTATATTTTATGTTGTAAAAACAGAAAAGTGACTCTGCTTTTCCTGCCTCTGAGAGTCCTCTTGATTCTTGTATCAGTAGAAAGTACCATGCTAAAATAACCGTACTCTATAGTATGTGAGAAAGGGTCAAGCTAAATGTAATCTCTTTAAGAAAAGCGTGCCACCCCCTGTCCCTGGAAGACAGATGCAGCGGAGTACTATACTACTGCAAAGGCCAAATGTCTGTATTTTAATAAGTTAGAAGAAATCCAGATATAGAAGCCATAAAGTCACTGAAATGTTAACAAGTTAATATATTTTAAAGCAAATATAACACAGTGTACACATAAAAACCATTTAATACAAAGTGAAAACCATTAGATGTACCTACTAATGCAGATTTTTGGTTATTTTCAGCTCTCTCACTGAAACTTGGAAACAATGCTCTTCATTTCAGTTACCCCAGGCTAAGTGGTGAAACTGATCTATAGCAAGCAAATCACTGCCTTTTCATTCACCAGGGAAAGACAGCGCTACTGCAACTGGTAAGTCTCTCCAGAAGGGCATCCAAATGAAACAGACTGTGCACATTTGCCCCACTCGCTAAGCTATACAAGAATCCAGATGTTGATTGATTGCTGCTTCTGAATAGTAAAGCTCAGTAAGTGCATCCTTGCTGTACAAAAAAAAAAATATTAAAGTGACAACACAGAAAACTGGCAACAGATAACCATGTCTGCCTAAAATATACACATATGATACATAATTATGGGCCATGCTGGCCAGTACGTAAGTCTGTTCAGGAGCAAAGCTTTAATTGCACAGATTAGAAAACTGAACAAATGCTTTTACAAAGCAAAGCACAAGCTTTGGTTTATGCTTAGACAGCGAACATTAAACTTTCCATTTTTAGTATAATGTCTATTACGAAAAATGGCTCCTTTCACTGCTACATGCAATAGTTGTTTCTCTATGAATAAGCACTCCATTCCATACAATGAAATGAAGCTCAGTGTCTTATTCAATGAACCCATTAGCTGTCTCTAGACAGGGAATGCATTAAATCTTTATGAAAAGCTACTGAATTACAAGAAGTTTGACTTATTTCCTTCACAATTCCCCAGCCCTCCCCCCCATTTTTAAAATACTGCATATATAAAAATAACTCCAATATGGCACAAAAGTGGGATTCTCAAGGGAAGGCAAAGGATTAAGGGGCAAAGGGAAGCCTCCAACTGGCAACATCAAAAATTGCACACAGTCCAAGAGGAATTTGCACCCTATACAAAGTGAGCTTCCCTGTGTTCCAGTTCTTGTATCCTTTTTGGTCTCAGTCTCTGGTAAGCAGGCTTCAGGTCTGTGGGGTGAATATCCTCTGAGCTAGTTTTTTGTTCATTTGTGTTTTGTTCAGGATCACCTGATGGAAGTGCAGAGCTTCTAGCCAGTTTCACAGTATTATCCTGGTGAAGCACAGAGCTAGCACTGGCTGGTGCACAAGCTTTAGCAAAAGAACCCTCTTCATTTTGTTTTGGTTTGTTAGAGGGTGGTTTATAAAATGTCCCTGGGGGTGGCTGCAATGTTCTTGGTGCCCTGAAGGCAGCGAGAGGATTGGTATCAGGACCATTCCCTTCTGTTGCTGTCCTTCCAGACCTGACAGAGACAGAATATGGCTTACTAGGAAGAATGGCATTAGCTGAATTGTTACCAACGCTGCATGATGAAGATAAGGCATCTGCAGTTCCACTCTCAAATGCTCGGTTCTCCTGGGGCACATTAGTCACGATCATTGCTGTCCTTGTTGTGATATCATACTGTTTATATTGCTTGTCCCAAGTTTTTCGCAACATCTGGGTGTCGTAACAAGGAAGTCTGCAGCAGGTATTAACAGCAGGGAATGCCTTCACCTCTGAAACTTCTTCAATAGTAGGGCTCCTGCCAAGCTTCTCTGGACTTACTGCTCCTGCATTTCGTGAATTTCTTTCATTCAAAACACATGGAGGAAGTATTCGGTCTACAGGTAGACTTACAGGGCGAATAGCTGGTTTTGTTCTCGGAACCCGCAATGGAACTTTGGCAATCTGACGGTTAGGTTTTGCAGGAAATAGGTTAATTTTATAGCTGTCTTCACCTAGAGAAACAAATGAATCATTGTCTCTCTCTGAAGCTGGACTCACAGCATCACCTAGAAACACACAAATAGATGTGACTGGATCTTTGCACCAAATATAAAGAGACGTCAGCAAGACTTTTGCCAACAGAACATGAACTTTTTTAATGATCCCTTGACAGTTGGTATTTTAAAGGGATTACAGTTTTTAGGTATACCTTGTATACATACTAGGAGTATTCTACTCTAACCAAATGTTAGCATTTCAATAGCAGTAAAACACATAATGTACAGATTTAACCAAGGTAGACACTAAGGAGAAAACAGGCAACGAGACACTGCACTTTTTTTTTTTGGCTAGTGCTTTCCCATCCCTGAATATTTCAGTTTTAGTATGTTTCAGAATGCTGTACTGTTAATGTATACAGGACATGACCGAACTGGTAACACCAGCTGAAAATCAGTATAATTAAAAGGGATCATTTATAGTTACTCCTAAATAAAGTAGATTAAATCATACCTACATTAAAACAAACCACTGTAGTAGCACAGGCAGATAAACAGAAAAAAGTCTTATAGAGGATTTATAGTTAGGTTAGCAAACCTGGCTCTTTTGGAGCAGAAATATTAACATCCAAAATGCTGGTAGCTGATGATTCTGTCAGAGAATTACTCTTCCCAGAGACTTCTAGTTTAGTTCCAGTAAGTGGCAACGATACACATTCTGGGGGAAAACAATGGTCAAAACATGTTAACTGCTGGATATTGGTTTGCAGCATTATAGTGGATTTTAGAAATCCACAGTCACAGCACAATTATCTTTCTTTTTTTAAAAAGGGAGAAACCAAAACACTGTTGTACTCTCTTGTCAAATACTTCAAGCTCTGATTCCATAAACACAGGTTTCTTGAAAGCCTTTAGCAAGATTTAATTCTCTGTTCCTCTTACAAAGATAAACAGTATATCAAGCAGTGATAAGCGGGTTTTATTGCTTGCTTCTGTCTAAATTGAAGAGCTGCATGCACTATAATCTAATGCATCCATGACTGCTTATTCACCCACCCCAAGACTTAATAAAAGTGCACTAACCAGTTACAGATGTATCTACTTGTTCTTTTGTATTCTTGCTATTGTTCAATTCCAAAAACAATGCAGCTGTTTCTGAAGCTCTGCTTTCACTTGGAGCTATCAGAATACCCTGTTAACAAAAGTCAGAGCAAAAGTAAATGAGAACTCAAGAGGAAAGGCACTCCTTAACAAAAACCCCACAAAGATTGAATAGAAATGTGCTCTGGAACGCTGCAGCATTTGACACAGAAGGTGGCACAGGTAACATTGCAGCAGCACAAGAAAAGTCACTCACTTCCTTTACAGCAACAAACGACTTCCTCTGCTGCTGCAGCTCCCTCTCTTCTGCTGATAAAGCAACTCTGACTGTAATGGCAGTTTCTTCAGACTGAGATGTGCTCAGAAGTGGTTTCAATGAAACATCAAATATCTTTTCGTAATATGTTATGAGCAGCTCCACTACCCGGGCCTGATAAGGGTAATCCACAAGTGACGACAAAGAAACTGTAGCATCTGTTTGACGTGGCCTGATCAGAGTTGGGCCAAATATTATGCCAAGGTTGCTGGCTGACATTTTATTTTCATCAGACTGTTCTGTAACCCTGCATAAAAGACAAAAAAAAACCCCAAAACCCCAAGAGTTAGAGGGTTTTACTACTTCAGAAATATTTTAGATATTAAAATATCTTATGTCTAAAGAGGCTAAAAGGCAATTAAAAAACTGAAGATGGGTTTGGTAGGCAGGCAGAATGGTTAGTGTTATTTGTGGCTATTTGGCATTTCTGGGGTTGGGGAAAAGAACGTGTCTCATTCTAAGTAATAATATAGCTGTGGCCCAATGTTACCCATTTTTATTGGTAGTCATCAGCTTGATACATCCTCATCATACATCATCATACAATCCAGCACTTGGAGGACAAGGACGTGAAATGTAACTGGAGAATGGTTATTATCAGACATAATACAAGTTTCAATTTCCTGTTAATAGCCACCAAATCACTGCCCTATCTGGGTCATATCCTGATTTAAATCACACCTAGGTCCCTGCAGCTGCCACTAGTTACTACTTGCTGACCCCAATACTAGCAGAGAATCAAGAATAATGGAGCTCAGCTCTTTCCCTCCTTTCTTTCCATTTCACATTATTCTCTCACCTGAGAATTCATCACATTGGAAAAAGAAACAGCAACAGAACAATATCTTCCAAGGCATATGTGACTTCTTCCTCTACAGTCATCAACAGGGTACAAGTTTCCTAGTACACAGCATGTAGCAGTTTATTTTTCAACATCAGTTGATTTTAAGTCTTTTCTCACCTGTGAAGGTGTCCAATAAGGTACTGAAGAGTGTTGTAGTTTGGTACAGGCAGTTGTTTCAGAAGATCTTTAATTTTAATGATGATCCTATTCAGTTCAATACAGATTGACTGTCTTKTCTTTGATTTGGGGCTAGCTTGTTTAGCATCCAATTCCTCATTAACATTCTGGCTTTCTTTTGCCAGTCCAATGAACTCATTGTAAAGCCGAAACAAAATCAAGGGTTCCGGAAGCTGAAGAAATAAGAACATTTCAGAAAAATACTCAAGCCTGAATTTTAACTTCCTTGTTTCCTTCCTGTTTTTCTTCAACTTCGTCTGGTCTAGCATCTTTTCTTAGATAATGACATTGTTTAATCCTTGTTCATTAGCTCAAACCACAAGAACAAGAACACTCCTCCCTACACCCTTCTCCAGAAATCTTTTCCTAGCCCTTTCCCGCAATAGCTTCAAGACTGAGCATTTATCAATACAGGTACAGATTTCAGGAAAGTGATTGCTATGAGGGAGGGTGTTACACTGCATATGCACAAATACCATAATAATAGAGCAGTTATTTATTTTTTCCAGTCTTTGATAGTGTATTACATGTGGTATCAAGTTTAGTCCATATTCCATTTTTTTAAATTGGATTTTCGGCCACGTAACATTTGTTTTTAATTGTGATTTAAGTACTCTCTCAGTATGAAAATGAATGTTAATTAAAAAAAAAAAAAAAAAAAGGAAATTACCAAATAAGACAAAAACCTCAAACCTGACCTGGCTATTTGCATTGCCCCAGCTTAGATAAAAGCAAAAAGTAGAAAGACTAGATAAAACTCAAAATAATTAGTTTTAATAATTAGTCTCAAATAGGGTTTAACTCAGGATTCTGTCTAAAAATGTCTTAACTGCATGTTTCTAGCACTGTTCCTGCATTTAACACGAGCAGTTTTACCTAAAAACCACATCAACAGATAAGCTACAAATGAAGTAAGACCAGAAGAAAACATGTTATTTGACCTTTTTTTTAATTATGAGCCCTATTCAAAATACAGCACATTGCCTCAAACTGGTACCCCAGTATGATGTATATAATATGCTACCTTTTTACTTCAATAAGTAGGCAGAGTACATCTTTGTAATTTTTCAAAAGCACTTAACTTAATGGTGATGATCATAGGATTGGAATGCTCATCTCTGACAGCCAATGTAAGGAAGAGGACAGGACCATGCAGCTAAGGATTATTCCTTTCAGGGTTAACAAGTTTTCAGAGTGACTCAGTAATTTCACTGGGCAACATCTCAGCCTCATTTTTTCAGATACATACTGAAACTGTTTTGAAAAACTCAATCATTAAGCTTTAAAGCTCCATTTTGGGGGAAAAAAAAAAAAAAGGATAATCCCTTAATAACGAACACATCATCATGACCATTATGAGTGTTTCATGAAATTTTTGTTGGCATATATTAACAGCAATATATTAGCATCTGTCTGCATGAAGAGGCAAGACTATGGGGATGTTTTAAACTTCACATAAGACAGGCAAATTCAGTAACTGGAAAGGCTTTAGAAATTAAAGCTTCACTACAAGTGGATAACAAAAGTTGTTCTGTGTATGGTACTAATATTTAAAGAGACATTATGCTCATGTGCAATACAGATTGTAATACCAGCAGTCAGTAATCTCACAGCTTTCCCTGCCCCTGTCACAGGCTCCATGTGAAAATAAATCAGCCTATTGCAAATATACAAGGCACTCATTTTAATCTTCTGCTGCAGGACTACTGAAAAGGATTTTTTTTTTCCTCTTGTACTGAAGAAATATACTACACTACTTTGGTTTTCCATTTGACCCCTCAAGTACATACCTGGCGGAGATACAACTTAAGAACATTGCTGATATCATGTGCATAGAGTTCTGAGAGCTCGACCAAATCCTTTCCATTTTCAAAAGCTTGACAAAGCTTTTCAACTCTTGATTTGGCTCCATTCACACGATAGATACCCTGAAATTAAGAGACCAGCACAACTCATTTTAATTTGAAAGGCAAGTATAAACCACAGATGATACCAGCAGTACAGCATTAACGAGGTTTTTTTTTTTTATAAGATTGTTCATACTTAAGTTTTATAAACAAACTTGAGCATACCTTGACATTCAGCGCTCTGCTTTCAATTTCTGACGTACACTTTTTGATGATGAAAGGAATGCCATCGGGAACATTTTTAGCAGCTTGGGCAAATTCCACTCCAAACAAGTGAAGCCTTCCATGAAGTTTTTTGTGCCCACATTGAATAGCTAAAGTCTCTAAACATTTTTTATGGCATGCAAGTGAACACTACAGGGGAGGAAAAAAAGGCACATGGTTTGATACAATCCGACACCATAAGAAGTAGCTCAGTGTTTGTGACCCCATATGTGTGCAAACAGAGAGATTTATTAGTCTGTTGTGCGTCTGCTTTGAGCTCATGATGATTCTACGAGCCACAAAGTCTGTACTTTTTATATGGAAAAATAATGCAAGTTTCCAAAACTCACAACTTTACATAAATCCCAAGCAGCAATCTAAACTACTTTTCAACTTACCTCCTCACATTCAGCTCCGTGAAATACCACTAAGCTGTCACATTCTCTGCATTTAGATGGAGCTCTCAGCTTCCGTAGTTTGTGTGTTTGTGCTGCTTTGGACATATTAGCGTTTCTAAAAGGTCCTGGAGAATTTGCAGTTTCAGATGTCAGATCATTTAAACCTGGAGAGAATTTCTCTGTTACAGTCATTCTAATATCTACTATTGGGATAGGGTATTTATTCTGATTTTTTAGAACCATGCTGCAGAACACAGAATTCTGTAAGTAATAGCAACTACCAAAGTAATCAAAAACACTTCAATCACAAGGAAGCAAAACAATGTTACAGTTTACATAATGGACACATTAACTATCAAATAATGTTACATAAAAGTGGAATCAAACTATCGGTTTTGCATTTTTAAGTATTTCAGTTTTCTCCTATATTAATGGCATGTGAAAATATTAGGACATTTAATTCCAACTGCCCTGCAGTTCAGGCAACTATTCATGAAAGTTTCATTCAATGTATTTCAAAATCCTGTACTACAGGATGAAAGATGACATTATGGTTTGGCCTGTAGTGTTTCTGAAATACTTAAAAAAAAAATAAAGAATACTTTGCAGCAGGGAAGAATTAACACACACTCACAGCAGAACCCATATAAAATAAAAAAGAATCACCGATTCTCAGTCACTGATTCTATGATAACGTCAAAATATTTTCTAGAGGATTCTAAAACAGAATAGCAACTGGTGCTTTTTATGACTTTTTTTTCAAGCAATTTACTTAAAATGCTATCAATAACTCTGGGAATGAAAATCCTTTGTTTTACAGATAAAAACTTAAAACTATCACACACAGTTAATTGCCCAGAAAGCTTCTTAGAAGCTCAAGTATTGATTAAACAATACCACTCCAAGTGAAAGTATGCCTTCATTAACATGTTGCCATGCTTTAAATCTTGATCTAAATTAGTATTGTTAACCACAGGCTCATTCCTAGAAGGCAAAATATACATTTAGGAAATAAGGACTAACTGAAGAATTTCCTAAAGGCTTTACTGAGCAAGTGCCACAAATATTTCAGAACTAATTTGTGAATACTGTAGACACCCCACAGAACTATTTCTGATAATCCAGTTATTCAGGTTTCAGTACCTGTGACAACATTGTCTTTATACAGTCAAAATTAATTTGAAAATTAGAAATGGTCTGGTCAAATCTGGGACAGAAATTACCAAACTTGCTTATCTAAGTTGAAAAGGTTAAAATCTCAGTTATTACCATATACATTTGGATCCACTTTTTTCACAATTCGCCAATTACCAACTCTCCATATCTGTGCACTTTACTTCAAAGTTTAGAAGTGATCTTACATACCTCAGTGCCATGGATCTAATTTTAAATGCAAATGTCTGGAGGGAATGGTTAGTGGATCATTTATGTTTACCTCAGGAGGGTGAAGACACTAGAGATGTTCAAAGGCTGCCCATATAGTTAATCTAAATGTATGAAGACAATTCTGCACCACTTCATTAAAATGACCTGAACATTATTCTTCAGCTCTCAACCTCAAGTGGATGCACACTGTATTGAAAAACAATGCTGTTGGTAATCACAGCCTTGTTAATGTACTTTTCTTAAGCACATTAAAAAGAAAAGCCACATTCTATAACAAAAAGCATCTTCTGGGGACTTCAGGTATGGAAACAACATTACCACAGTCTGAAGGAGATGGTGGCTCTCTTTCATCAAGATCATCTGCAGATGACATAGTACCAGTGGAAGGTGTTCGGGGAAGTCGTCTTTTAAAATCCCCTAGCAGATGAGAAAAATTTTCAGGAAGCTGTAAGTATCAGTTCCACCCAACTGCTCATTTTCATTATAGGCTCTGTCCAACACTTGCTAAACTAACAACGATGTCTTTATTAATGTAAAACAGTCCAAAGAAAAGACTTCAAATTAGTCTAGCATGAGTGTAGTTGTACCTGGGCTAGCAGATGGAGAATCCATGGATCGTGACTCGCTGCTTCCCCCTGCACTTTCAGAATCACTGCACATTCCTCCACTCTGGTTGCCAACTGACCACGATCTGAACGGTGGTGGCCCTCGCATTGCTTTTGAAAAGAAAATCCGCAAATTCCAAATGTCAAGGACATTTCCAAATCACATTCTATTCTTTTTATTTAAAGACTATGATTATATTCAAAATCGGAAAATATTGCAAAAGTTACACGAACATGCAATACAGTGAAAAAACATATATTCCTGTAAAAGCTTCAGGATGTAAGAAAATGAATTTCAGAAACTTGATATTTGTGCTTATGCAGAAGAACTGAAATCAATGTAGTATTTACAAAAACAATGGATTTTAAGTTGCTAAAGTTCATTGAAGTAKTTTAGTACGCTGAGCTTGACAGTACTTGCTGTTTGAACTGCATCTCATCTTTCTTGTCAAAGAATCTGGGTATACATACAGGCAGTTTTCCATTTGCCCTTATGCTCAAGTACATAACTTTTTTTTTTTATAACAGTTATATACTTCAAACTTTAAAATACATTTTTTTTTGACCCCTTCAGTGCTACATTTCTGACAGTGAGACATCAAGCACCTGTTTTTTTCTAGTGTTTTTAATTGGAGACAGAACTCCAGAGGAAATACAGAAGAACTACCTTGGATATCTGTGCTGCTGGAAGATCTCTTCTCTCCAATCTTTTGTGAACGATGATAAATTGGGCTTCCCACATCATCTAATGTCTGAGCAGGAAAATCTCCTGAACACTGCGATAAGTTACCATGTGACATATGGACACTGTTGGTTGATTGCTTATTAAAAACCCTTCAGAAAGAAGAAAGTAATTTGAAGAGTGAATAAGACAGAATTAAGTGAAAAGCAATGTATTTTTTTTATCCCTGGGCACTAAAAATGCTTCATTTAATTGCTGTTCATGAACATGCATATTTGACATGTAATTATTAAAGCCCAAATTAAACATGTGCAATTTCCCAGTGTTTCCTCACCCCCCATAAATTAGCTTTTCCACATCTCTGCAAGGTATTATGACCGTTATTTTGCAGACTTTAAAAAAAGAGCAAATTTGTTCATCTAAAGATCAAAATAATTCAGAGGCTATTGCACCCTACTGTTATGCTTTCCTCCAAAAGATTCTYTGGCCAGCCATCAGGACCATTCACCTCTAAACATATAGGTGTTAAAATGCTGTGCTTTTTTAAAAGCACAGAAAATATGTTGAAGCTGCCAGAGAGCTTAGTCAGTCCATTGTGAAAATCTGCTCTGAAGATAAGGACAGAAGACAGTAAATTAATGTAAAATGCTGAAGCACCCTGTGGACAAAATGGCCTGCTAGCCAAGTGTAGCAGTCAGGAAGCTGTTACTTAACCAGTTCTACCCTATCCAGCTGAAGGAAATAAAGACTTAAAAACATTAAAGTTTGCATTTGTCCAAGCTACTGTCCCTTAAATAAATGCAGACCTAAACAATAAAAATGATCACTTCAAGTACACGAAGAATCACAAGGCCACGTCAAAGAAAGCAAAAGATGGAGAGAGGGGAGGAGAAAAAACACACTCCTATAAACAGAAAGAGTTTGAAATTTCATGCTCATCAGTTTCTCAGGGAGCTGCATAGTTAAATCCCCCTAAGTCAAAGTTTATGAGTATAGCCTAAATCAGTCTTAAAAGGCAGGAAATTTACAGACAAGAACTAAGAATCTCAGCTTTAACTTTGAATTTCCTGGCTTTTGTTGGTAGAAGTCTGACTCAAGCATTAGGTTTTTTGTATTTAGTTTCCTTTTGAAAGATGACGACACTTTCCTGTGAAACTGTGAAACACAGATTGGAATGGATATTCTAGTGCTTTAGTGCCAAGATGACTATTTTACAAGTTAAAGGTGGAAAAGCATTTGGCATACTGACATGAGTAGTTGTCTTTTTGTCTTGTAGTTTTTACTTCCACAGTAGCTGTACCTTTAAGATAATTAATTTTACTGTTAATCTTTAACAATAAAAACTGTCATTTCACACAGGTTGGGAAAAAAAAATTAAGTTACAACACAGGGACACGTGGACTCTTTTGTAGTCACATAGCATGAGACAGAAATCAGGGAACACTTCCTGCCAGCAAGGCCTGCGGAAGAGGAAAACTACCTCCTCAGACTTTCTAAACTGATTATCTACTACTGCCACACCACACTACAGAGTTCAAAATTTTTCATACTAACCAGTATCTACATTAAATAGTAACAAGTCAATTCTTGTGCGACAATTGTCAATGTTTTAGCAAGTCTTATTACACAAAATTACATTCTGCTTTGGAATTTGAAGTCAAGTTTTAATGTCAACATTATATTTAATCTACCAAAAGATGAGTCAAAGAAATAGAGAATGACAAAGCATGGTAAGACACCAGGATTCATTTAATTCCTCCGAAAATGTTGTTTTACTGTTGAACACATATGCCTAGCATTTAATTCTAAATCAAGCAAATGCCACCTGTAGTCTGGGACTCACCCATCAACCTGGGAACTCTGGATTTCAAAAGAACCTGATTCAATAGGAACACCTTCCTTTGGCAAACTTTTCACAAACTCTGAATACTGCTGACCAGGGTCATAGAGTTTGGCACTCTCACAAAGGGACTGGCAGTTAACTGGAAGAGATACAACCTGAGCGTGCTGCAGCTGGAACAGGTTAACTGTTGCCTGTTGGGAGAAAAAAAAAAAAAATTCAGTATTTGTACATCATTTACTAGATATTTCACTTGCACTTTGCTCAACCCAAATTAATATCCCAATAGAAAATTATTTAAACAACAAAACTAGAAAAATTCTAGAAAATAACAACATTTGTAGGGATGGACTTTGTGCAAGATTCCTGAAAGTCAACTGCCAAAACTTCATCAGTAGTATAGATGCTAATATTCCTCTTCTCTCTGGGTTATTGAATCCTCCAGGTAGCAAAGGCAATTCCAATGGCTTCTCGCTTTGGGTTGATCAGGATAAACAGCAAGTCTTTTTGCTACCAAAAAGGCATTTTTCATGCTCTGGAGAGAATTTTAGTCACCATTACAATGAAGTAGTTGGAGTTCCAAACCCAGATGAGCTCTGTATCACCCTGAGACAAGAAATGGACAAAACTCCTTGTCCCAACAGAACAGACTAACTGAACACTTTCTTTGTTAAATTACATGAAACTTCTAAAATATTTCATCACAAGGCAGAGACCAGGTAAGGGGACACTGCACAGCTGCTTCTTCAGCTTTGGGGTTGCAAAGTAGTTCGCAATTTAGATATACTTGAATTGACATGTTTGTCTAAGCTTTCTACTGGTTTTATGGGTTGGGTTTTGGGTTGCTGGGAGGGGTGGGTGGGTATTTGGTGGTTTTTTCCTTCCCTGTCCCAGCATTAAATTGTCTTTGTCTCATCTGAAAAAAGTATACATCTACTATTGGCATAATGTGCTCTTGAAGCTTTTTCAAAAACTGTGTATATAGATATACTGTTTTGACAATCCTTTGCTTATTTACACACATTAAATTAATACATTAAATTAGTTGCAATGGATCCTGTAGTAATTGAGACTGTCATCAAGATTAGCAGGCTCCACGCTGCAGCGTATTAATGTCCATTCTGTGCTTGAGCCAAACATCTTTGCTAATGCACTACTGAAAATAATGGGAATGGGAGCTGTACTCTTAAGCAACAGAGTAAYGCTACTGCCATCAATATTATTAGAGAGATTTTACAAGAATTCTGCAGTCAGGATTCTTGCAAGGTGACAGCTCATAAAAAAAACCCTAAAAACATTCAAAACACGTATAACACCTTCCCCCCCTTTTTTTTTTAACTCCTAACAGAAAGAGAACACCACAAACACATTAAAAGTTTTCCTTCTTTTTCAATTGGCTTGACCTCTGTCCTTTGAAAACTTTCTCTTTTAAGCAGTTAACACTATGGATGGGGCTTTCTCTTAGTCTTAACAATAGTTATATGTCTGTGCCAAATGTATTTTAAAAAGCATGCTTACAGCTTTAAGAGTAAGATCACACTGGTAAATAAGCTCCCGAAGCTGTGTTAAGACATCACTTTTAAAGCTTTCCAAATAATTTCTTTTTTCTTCAACCTCTGCCATGCTTGCTTTATAGTGTTCATTGGCCTCTTCAGCCTAGGGAAAACACAAGTGTAAAGAGTTGATGGACTACAGGCCTTGATACTAGAAGCAAGAAAAAACCACACAAGATGCTTGTAATTGGAAATTCCCATTTAGGATAAAAGCCCAGAAGAGCATAATGTGATTAAAATTAAGAATTATGTACAGAACACTTGCACAAAGGCTTCCATTGGGAAAGCATGAGTAAAACCAGTGTAGGCTTAACTTTAAAAGCAAGGAACAAAAAATCTTACTTTTTGAAGAGCTTCCTCTTCTAGCCTTCGTTTTTTTTCCAGTTGCTTGCTGAAATCTTTCACGAAGCTTCCACTTGAGCTAAGATGTTCTTCCTCAGCACGAGCAGTGCAGGATTTTGCCTTTTCATACTCATCTTGACGCTGTGTATATAGCAACTTCACTTTTCTTAGAGCAGCTTCCAGCTCTTGCTGCAAAACGCAAAAAAAAGAAAAAAGCAAAAGAATTAATGATTTCAATTTTCCAGTTATTTAATGTGATGGTTAAAGATGCTGTTATTGCACAGGTCTGTACACTGCGGTTCAAAGTACACAGTCATAGAGAGATAACCTCTTACAAATACAAGTATGYTATGAAATTGACAGTTACATACTACATCCAATAAGCCCTATAGATTCTACATGTGAATTTAAGTGTATAACAGCCTAGTTTGAAAGTTTTATCCTTTTAAAGAATTTTAGATTGGACACTGTTAGATATGAAAGAAATACCAACCATTTTTTTCTGTTCTCGCTGCCAAAGCTCCTTGATATCTTTTCTCTGTCTGTCCAACTCATTTTTCCTTCCGAGAAGAGGCTAGATAGRAAACATTAATAGAGTACATAAAAGACTTACAGGCTGCAAGTTTGCTCTTTTGAATAACCTGTGCTGTCACAAAACTTCTTAAAAACCTAAACAATATCTTGGTCTTTTTCTTTAAGCTTACCTGCACAAATTTGTTTGACTGGAGAGCAGCAGCTGTTTGTTGCCAAAGTTGATTGTTCTCAATATCATTTTGAAAAGCATTAATGAATATTGATTGGAATGGCATATAATCCTAAAAATGCATACAACAAAACATTAATGTTCTAGGTAAGGTAGAGGTATGCTGACATTCTAAATGTCTGTATAATTGAACTAGATTTTAAATTAAATTTAGTAAGGTATTTATGTGTGTGTGGAAGTCAGAGTTAGGTATGAACGTAGAAAATGACTAATTTCTCAGCTACGTTTCATTTTACTAGGAAAACACTCTGAAAGTCTACAAGTCCAAATCACAAAGCATACAAGATTTTAGACAGAAAAAAGCATATTGTGAAAACTATAAGGCTATTCTGCATTTTCAACAAAAATAAATTTATCCAAATTTTCATAAGAGATGGGAAGACATAAAATACAGCAGACCTTTTAACCAGTGATTTACAGTATAAATCAATTCTATATCAACTTAAAAACCCATTCCTCAACATCCCCAAAGTTTCACTTTTCCGCAAGGCATCCAAACATATTTAAGACTTTAAATTAAAGCCCCTAAGATGTACTCACCTGGTGTCCAACAACAGCTTTAGCAGTTTCAGCCATTTTTGCTAAGTTTTTAGCACACTCCACTTCTGTTAAAAAAATTCACAGTTACTGTTTACACTAACAGTTGTACCACATGCTAAATACTTTTTACATTCTTCCTCTACCAGATAGACTACAGAGGGGACCACCTTCACTTTGTTACACGCCTTTAATTATAGGAAATGCACAATAGTTCTGTCCACTTCAGCGGAACAGCTACTAATTTAGAAATCACATTATTGACAGTCTGCAGCACAGAGGCCTGACAACAGATTTAATTTCATCATGACAAAGCTGATTAAATGCCAGAAAGAGCCACTCACCCAAACTAAGCTTTTTTTCTACCCATGCAACTACATCCTTGGTATATTTTGACCATGCTTTAGCATAGGACAGAGCCGATTCGATTCCACTGTCATTTCTTAGAAGCATGCTATCAACCTCTTCTGCTCGAAGATGTCCTGAAAATAAAGCATTGAACACAAAGAAGTGAATTTTAGACATGACCACACACTGAGAGCAAAGCCAGTATTAGCCAACTGTGAATGCTTAAGCAGCTCTGATCTTGAGTTGGTCTTTAATACTAGTTGACTCTAAACAGGACTGACAGAGGTTTTAGAACAAATTAAAGGGTCATAGTATTTTATCTGGCATAGTCATATGGTCAGAATAACTTACTTAAAGAAAGTGACCCAACAAAACACCAATCACACGATGACATACAGAAGTGGTTCAGGCCTTGGTTCTTTTTTCCCCCCGAAAAGCAACCCTGGTTGGTTATTCACAAAAGCATAAAACCTCTGCGACAGCAAATATTTTACAGTGAAGTTTTAATAGCTGCATAGGTGTAAAAAAGTGACCAAGCAATTTATTTATAACATTTTAGAAGATGAAAACACAAATACAGAATGGTGTTTATTAATAGTAAATGAATGACCTACCTTGAATATCATCCCTTTCATGCAGTGAACCCCCAGACTCCACAGAAAGATTCTCAAAAGACTGGTGTACAAGAAACAAAACACTGTTAGTGAAGAAAAGCTCTCACTGGAACTGACAGGCTAACAAAATAAATGGCATCATCTGCCCTTTTCTTTTTTTGCAGATAAAGCAACAAACTGTACTGTAACTCCCTCTCATCTAAGGCACAATACCTTCTCAGCTCCCATAGCTGTCGATTGAGATATAATAAATAGCAAGGAATCATTATATACCTTTAAATCAACAATCTTGAAAGGCTGTGATGAAAGAGTTAATTGTTTAACAAATCAGGTTGATATTTAAGTGACCTCCAGCTTTTCTTAGATCTCCACCTATCTTTTAAAAAGTATTTCATATAGACCTAATGCCATATACATATAACAGACACCATTCTACAAGCCATTAGAATCCTGTATTTCTTCCTCAAAGGAATAAAGTTATGATTTTTCCTAATTTACTTGCAGGTGTGCACTGTAGGCACAATAACTAATAACTCTAATGAAGCCCTGACAATCAGTACAACCTGACAGAATTTAATCCAATAATAAAAGGAATTTAGCACAAGATTTCATCCCTATCTTTATCCTCATGCTGCATTTTGCTACCCCTTTAATAGTGCAAGTTGAACTTTTTGTAGGACTGTGCTGTAAACCAGGCCACTGAACAAATTTAAATGAATAAAAAGTTTATCTAGTAACCACCATCCCTTAAAAAAAAAAAGAGAAAAAAAACAACCAAAACCAAACAAAAMCAAACAAAAGCAAAAACAAAAAACCCCACAACCCTACATAATTTTAAATTAATAAACTACTCTTGAAAATTCAGAAGCAGAGAGAAGGCAGAAGACAAAGRCTGAGAAATAGCTGCAAAGTGGCCTTAAGCTTTACAAGAACAGCTTGTTCCCATTTTAGACTTTGATGCTGTTTTATTTTCAGACTTATAGCTAAAATGGAGCACAGTAACAATGATCCAAGTAGTTCTTGTTTGGTTGGTTTTTCAAATGTAAATGGAAACTGATCATAAATCACACAAAAATCCCTCAACAATTATTGTTTATTTCACAGCAAAAGCAGCTTTTCCATATACCAAAACATGCAATGTATTAATCATCAGTTACATTGAACAGAATCAAACTACAGTCTAAAGAACAGCTCCATTCCTAAGAAAGTGGAATACTGGTACAATTGTTGTCTAATAAAAGAGAGTTTCAGTAAAATGGAAGGGCTTTTTCAGAACTGGTGGGAAACCCATCCAAAACTGGTGGGAAATCCATCCAAAGCTGTCTATAAACGGTTAAAAAAAACCAACCTGAATTTAGAGATGAATCAATATTCGGTTGCACAGAAAGCCTGAACATTCCTAGATTTAGTTCTGATTTGGGTATAAAGCATTACTGTCTTAAAGTAGATTTTAAAGTGGCATACAGTTGTGAGGGAAGATCAGATAAGAAGAGGAAAAACCCCATACTTTATATTAACTTAGGAGGCACTCTAAGTTTCGGTCCTAAAAAATTATTTCCCATTCTATAAGACCCAAATCATTTCAGTCCTCAAAACTGTTCAACTCCTTTCCAGTAATTCAGGCACACAGTCTAATTAGGGCAACTAATCAATGCTTATTCATCCATCCACGTTCACCCCACTGCAAATATGTAACACCACATTTTAAAAGCAAGCACATGGACAACTACTTCTACTTATGTCCTACAACTTATTACCAGAACTTGACCCATACAACTTGCCCCCTGAAGCATCCAATGACTCATCTCAGTGAGCCTAGCAAAAATAAAAAAAAAAGCCTCACTTCTAGATAGATTAGATAGATTTCACTTCTCAACTTTAACCAGTCTCTTCTACCTTTTCTTCCCCATTACCCAAGAACTCTCACCCTRACAGAGGGAAATCTCTGCATGCATTTTGAAAATTTTATCCTTCTCGTTTATTATGCTCTCAAATCTACATAGCATCGAATAGCATTCAAATAGCTTGTTGAGTAATGAAAGGTCAGACATGCCTGTCTCGTCTCTTCCAATGTATTCTAAAGCTCTTCTGTTTTTAATTAAGAAATATCTTTGCTTCCACCTTATACTTCTGGTTGTACTACAAGGGCTAAAATGAAAACAACTACATTTGCTAAGATGGGGTATACATATAATTTAACTTAAGCTTCCAAATGGAATGCCTGAACTAAAGAATGTAGACTCCCCTGCAGTCAAGAGAAGCAAGATCAGCACCCCCCCACTTAGAGCAATCCTCAACAGCTTAGTTAGGGAGGTCCCTAACTTAACAGGCAATTAAAATCTCTCTTCTTAATTAACCCTCAAAGCATTTACATGTTAAATTCTACCAAAATGTTATGCTCTCATCTTTTTAAGATACAGCTAGCTGCTATGTTCAACCACTAAATATACACATCTACAGGAATGAAAAGTTAATACAGCTACTTAAATATTTTGCATTTAACTCCTCCTACCACTTAACTCCTAGTTGGCCTCCAAATTGCTCTCTGAATTGCAAATCAAAGTGAARTGCTTCATCCGTTAAATGTGTATTTATTTGTATAATGAAAATGCACTTAAATTTAAGACAGATTTCCAAGAAATTGAATCATATTATCCTACCTGCTCCAAAATTCATAATTCATTAGGAAAAGCAAATGGCTTTACAAAAAAGGGCTTTTAAATATAAGCTGGTGACTTCTGGAGCATCTAGAATAGAATTCCTTCTTCATTTCGCTATATTCTAATTTCCCCTTCATCTTCCCCCACCCCCATGTTCAGAAGAGTGATCTTTTAGCCAAGCATTGACTTCACAATACAATATATGGGACCATCTCATTCCACAGGAACACATTTTTACATTGCAAAGCCATTACAAGATTAAAATGTTGGTAAATTCAGCACCTTCCCTCTGCTGGTAAACCCATTAGCTGAAATAGTACTTGTTCAAATCATCTCATTTAAGTTACATGAGATGCTAGCTTCTATGCTATTTCATTTCATACTTTTTATCAGCAACCTAATTCTCTGATTCTAAGTCTGCTGGAACCAGTTTTCCGAGTAGCCTCCTTCCCCTCCATGTTGTTTGCGAAGATGAGTTTTGCAGCAGCTACAGAAGTAGAACTTCTGTGATCATCCATCTTTCTCACATGTGTGTTATCAAACATAGTACAAATTTTAAAAGACTGCTTCTCAGCTGTAGCTGCACAGCATTGCTATGATCAAGCCTGTGCAAAAGAATGCTAAGCCTTAAGCCTTCAAGAAAGCCTTTAAAAAACCCCACAATCTAAAATTTTTAACCTTGCTACAACTTAGCTTGTCATACACACCAATTATCAACTGCATTTTCCTTGCATGTAACTTTTAATTTGACTTGATTTACTTGAATGTCTGCTTCTAGATAAACAAAAATTCAGAACAGAATTTGGTACTGAGCATTTTTTTAATATCGCCTTCAAAGTATTTGAAGGGGAGTCTAAAATGCTAATGTTTTTCTTTGACTACCTATAAGTTGACAGTGTTATTTCAGTTCTCTTGGTGAATTGTTATTGAAACAGCTACAGCACAAACTGGGCTCTGGAAGAAGAAAAGGTTATTTTTAATGAATATTAGTCTTTAAAAGCTAAAAAGAGGTCATTAAACCTTCAGCTTCTAGGTCTAACAGATCTATTCTAACTACTCCAGCATGCAAATCATTCCAGTATCTTACTTTTAAGTATTTAGTTCTTTTCACTTAACCAATTTAAAAGTCTCAAATACAACTGCAGCAGGTTACCATTTACATATTTGAGCACTAGCCCCGTTGAGTCATCACTGGCATTTTAGAACTGAGAATACATTCAAGTATCTGAAACCTTGAATGCATTTTTTTCATGGGTTTAATCTTGTTTTAACACTCAAAAGACTCCAAGTGTCCTAGCCCCATGATGCACAGAATTTCAGTGGAAATTAATATCTCCTTTAAAAGGTATCATTCCACACCCCAAGAGAACGTGTTTAGCCTACCCGACTTCTCCGAGATACAGGAAGTCCCAATGACGAGCCATTGTCTACATCTCCCATAAGGAAGTCTGAAACACTGCCAGAAAAACAAGGAATTGCGTTACTTCATTACTTTACCTCACCATGCAATTTCARATCACTGAGAACAAAAATTCAGATAGTGTTTCTAATATGCTTTAAAAGTTCTACAAACAATTTTTAGAAGTAGTCTTATATTCCCTGCAATTTCTATACAATAATAGTTTCCCTTCTTAAGAAAAAAAAACCCTAAACACCCAAACAAAGCAGTAAAATTGTCATAGATGTGGTTCATTTAAATTAGTTTATCAGCTAATATTTGTCCAAAAGAAAACTAAACTTTTTGTTGTTGTTGTTTAGTCTTAATTTGATTCAGCTCCACCGAGCTCTTTAAAAACTCTTTCTGGATTCCAACTTACACGTTTCCAAAGGTGAATGCCAATGTTTCAATGGAAGAAAATATTTCACTGAAGAGTTCTCTCTTGTTTTCTTCGTTAACTTCTTTGAAGTTCACCGCTTAGGAAAAAAATGAAAACCAAAGGGTGAGAGGTGGGGTCAATCAAGCAAGTTTACTACAAATTTTATATACAAAGTCTCCTACAGAACATGCAACATTATACTCTTCTGAACAACTGAAAAAACACTGTTTTAAGAAGATTAGTAAGGAAGTAAACACCAAAGAAATTAACACAATCCAGATGCTTCCCACAATGAAATCAGATCACTCTTTCACTTCCTATATCTTCCCACTTCAGAAGCAGCTTTGTGTAGGAACAGGATGGTAATGTGAGAGGAGGAGAAAACAGTCATTTACCAGCAAGAGTCAAATCACACAGCAGCAGCAACACCACAAAGCAGCTCACAAATGCAGTCAAATATTTGAAAAGCTTTCTTTTCTGGGTAGAAATTTCAGAATTCAGAACAGGAGCAGTAGTTTATGCATGTGCCCCCCCCCGCCCCAACTGTATGCGATCTGCTGTATGTATCCAGAACACAGGATTTCTGGCTTGAGTACAGACAAACAGAAAGCTATCAAAAGGTAGTGTCCATTGCAAAATGCTTTGATTATTAGCTCCATGGTCTGGCAAAAGTCCCTCAGTTTTGCCTGTTAAAAGTGGGGAAGAAACTCAGCACAACTATCGTTGTTCCGAAATAGAAAAAGGAGCATTCCTCGACAAACTAGATGGTTTTAAAGTGGTGATCAAGACAAGCATTTAGCCACTCAACACAGAGCCTTTAACATGCTTCCATGACAAACTGGAATAATGAGACAAGAAGAATGATTCATCCAGAGTTTCTATTAACAACTACTGGACAAGGGAGAAGAGAGAGAAAGGAGAAGACAAAAAGCACAACCATTTTTGTCTATTTCCAGCTTAACTCCTTAATCATTGGTGACTGGGAAATTTTTTTGTAGAGAAGTCACGTACACTCCTTTGAGCAGAAGCTGAGCCCTTTGTATGGAAATTTTCCCAATCTTACAATTTCACATTAGTATTTATTTTTTAAAAGTTTAATTTTTTTAAGCAATGCTATATTCTTAATTATTTAGATGCCTAAGTTACACTTACGCTCATCTGTTTCAGAGATACTGTAATGACACACATACAGCTATTCACCCTTATTCATCACTTTTTGCAAGACCTGTGACAATGTTACTTTATGTATCCTCCTTACATTTCAAGTACGACTATGGAAATAATGGACCACAATGACTTCTAGAAGTAGCAAAAATTAAATAATGTTAAAATGTTGCCCACTCTATACCTATTTTCTTAGCAAATTAAAGTAACATACTTTAATCTTAAAAAGTATTCAAACTTCCTGCCAGGTGCCTAAATACTAATGGGTAACAAACAACGAAAGTACAGTAATCTGCTCCCCCGTTAGACTTCCTTTGTGAAAGGAAAAGTTCTTAACCAGTAAATTAACACAGTTGAATCCATTCCTTTTTACACAGCATGCCAACAGGCCTGATCAATATTTTTAACAGCTATTTCTATACAAAGCTATTACAGAAAATACGTATTCTTCTCATGGGCTATTTTCACAATTACTTGCAGATCTAGAAGAATGTGTTGTAATAAGCCTACAGAAAAAAAAAAAAAAATCGCCACATATTACAAAAATATTAACAGTCTCTGTTGCCACAGTTCACTGCTAAATTAAGGCTTCTCCTACCCCTCTTCGTGATTACATTAAAAAGTGCCTCTGGCACCTTTGTTTGAAATGAGACTCAATAAAGCTCCACAGATGATAATTTTTTTAAACAACTTTGTAAATAGCAGTGGATTTCTTTATTTTTTTAAATTCAGGTTAATTGAAAACCTCAGCTTTCCAGAGATAATGCTGCTTATAAATCTAAACTTTGCATTCCAAATCATTAAGCAATAACAGTTACTACAAGATCTATTGATTACCAGCCACTAATGACTGGAAAAATCATTTGAATGCCGGCATGAAATGCAAACTGTTTCAAAATTAAAAGGAACCAACAAAAACTGTCTACACATTCAAAGAACTTACCACTGAAACATTTGTATATCCATTAGCTGCAGCGTCTTCAGAGAAACAACACTTCTTTCACTTTGCTAACGAGACATTAATATAGTCTCTCCCTAAAGAGAAGTCGTCTGTTTCACTCTGCCTTCCTGTTCCAGGAAGAGTTTTGTTAAGCTCTATACTTCATATATACCAGAGAAATCCTTTCCTTCCAGGATCCATCACAAATGGAGTAACCACTCTCAAATTTTTCAGAATTACCACTTCTCCCAAAAAAGGTTAGGCCAAGTTCTTAGTAATTCAGTGGAATACAGCTTTCTTCTAGCTTACTACCACTGGAATGCTGATGTACTTAACATCAACTTTAAACCGTGCACGCTCTTTCCCCAGGACATCCTGACTGCACACAATAGCTACTGACAACAATGAACTATAGTAATCTTTCCATGTCTGGAAATGACAGCTATCTATCTATAGTTCTACAGATTTCAAAGCAAGTATACAACTTAACAACGCTTTTAAGTAAGACTTCAGATAGCACATAGTGAACTTTAAAAAAAAAAAATCACACGATAGCAATACATTAAAATCCGGAATCCAGTACCTGAAATGCAAGCCTAGCTTGCATTAAAGTGGATCTAAATTTCTGAAGCTAGCAAAGCTGTCTTCAAACTGAGGTAGGTTTGGCAACCTCATAAAAATGCTGCAAGACACTGCAAAGTTTCAACTCTTGGGTCATGCCATCAAAAGCATTCTGAATCAAGCACAGAACAGGCTGGGGAACCAGCCACRGAAGTTCTGGAAGCCAGAATCCCAGAAGCTGAAGCAGAACCTGAGCAATGCTTCTGAAACTATGAAGAAGAGGCTGTCAGCTGTCAAGACCGAAGTGCAACCAGGGCCTTTAAAAGATGATGCTTAGACAGCTCACAGCGACCACAGCAGAGCACACAAGCTTCTGCAATGCTCTCTTGTCCCTTTCCAGTCAAATCAAGACAGCACAGCCTAGGAAACTCAGAGGACACAACCATGCTGGAGTCTGCGGGAATTCGCTTGCTTCCTCCTTCCCTCTCCCCATAGACACGTGCAGGACTGACAGCAGTAAAGCTACCTTGCCAGCTGTCTGCAGAGCCTGGACAAGTCTAATCTACACCAGCTTGCAGAATTTACTCTTTGCAGGTCAATTTTCTTGCATCTAATAGACAGATGYGGTAGCACCACCGTTTCTTTCCTCAGACAGAAATACATCTTCAATCCCTACTTTACTAGCTGACTTTTAAGCAGTAAGCAACTGGCTGACTTGTTGGAACTGAACACCTTTGCAACCAATTTTCTGTCCTTAGACTCCCAACAATGCTTTCAAGACCCTTTCAGAACTATTTCAAAAACAAAACCACCACCCAAGCAAACAAAAAAAGCAACCAAGACCAAAAAACACTTCCTCTCCCAAAATGAAGAATTGTAATACTTCTTGTTATTACCTCTCATCTTTAAAAACGTGTGTAAAAAAATGAGGGGAGGAACCTGAGTAAAGAGCAGTAGTATGCAGACTGGAAAGAGGCAAAAGAAGAGTATTCTCAGGACCTCACAGCTAGAGAGGATCAGCAGGCTGTCCAGGCCCCACTGTTCTACTTTTACTTCTCTGTGCTATATAATTTCACCAGCCTGTACTTACTTTAACTGGATGACAACAAGACAAGTTTGAGGAACTGTTTCCTACTCCTCCATAATAAATTTTGCTCTGAATTTACATCACAGATACACCAACAAAATTTAAATACCTCTAGCAAGGTGAAGTAATTTCACTTTGACGGAGAACTATTAGAAAAAACATACCTAAAAAGGGAATTTCTACAAGACAAGTGCAATTTTCAGCTTTACCAGGCATCTGCATTCATTCTAGTGATTCAGTTAAGTCAAAAGGTGCAATTTAGAGCAAAAGAACAGTATAAACTTGAATTTAGCATGGGATCAGGAAAACCATGTACTCTGGGGCTATCAACTATTTAAAGATACTGAGTGGGAAAATAATAACTATGAGCATGATGGTGTGCCAGACTGGGAATTGACTTCCAGAAATAGGAGCCTAAGCAGGTTCCAGGCAAGACGCCTCAGTAAGTTTTAATTCTTCCAGATCAAGTAAGGTGTCATTTAAAAGACACTCTTCACAAAGCACTCGTGTAAGCATGGATAAGTAGCAGAGTCCAAGCAAAGAGGCCCAGTGAATCGTGTCATGTCCAAGATATAACCAGGTTTCCCCCCCCATTTTCCTGCAACCTGCATCTAAAATGGTAGAAGTCTGATGTTATCTGTTCTGCCAAACATCGTTCTCTGTAGCAAGATTAAGGTAACATGCTATAGCTAGTTTTTCCTTCAATCTGTCCAAACGGAAAAGCATTAGACATGCAAAGCAGAACTACAAGCACATTCATATCATTCCCACTGAAGGACCTGAGAAATGGCTGAGAGGCTTGAAGGAGGCGTACAAGCACTCTAATTTTTGCTAGCATTCAAAATATTCCCACTTGCAGTAATTTAAAGGGGGTGGTCTGTCTACACTGGACATTACGTTTAAATCAGAGTGCAACTTGTCATACTTAGGAGAATACTTCACAAGCCAGAGTCACTGACAGTTACTGGTTCCAAAGKTATTGTAACTGATTTCATTAAGAGCAAAGGCAGTCATTTGTTAAAATAACCATTTGCCCCTATATGAATTTCCAAATATAAACTAGATTTGAAACCCTGGCATTATGCAAAAATTCAAAAAGGTCTTTCTAGAACCTAAACCAGTTATGCTTCTATTTTTGAAAGGGGGGGGGGGGGRAATATCGTGTAAATCCCAGCTTGTTTCTATTTCATCTTCTCCTAAATAAACATTAGAAATTTTCCATGCCAGGTTAATCTTCTTCCTAGTCATAAATCTGACTACAGATACAGAGCGCTTCCACGTCTTTTTATAGTTCTGTCCTGCAATGACAAGAAACAGATGAGTCAGATGAACTCCTTTCATAATGTCACATTAACACAGCCTGGGAAGACAGAGGAAAAAGGATACTGGTTCTGTCCTACAAGCTCCTCACATTCTTGTAGCTTCCTGTTTATTCAAAAGTTACATTACTTCTCGTGAAACAACCACAGCTGAAAACCTGTGAATGCATGTGTTACTGACAGGTCACTGTAAGCAAACTTGAGGTCTGATAYGCTTACAATTCACCACAACATGCTGTATTTTTACTTCAGCTTTTTCAGTTCCAGCAGTCCTACACTTCAGTTTGAATACAAACAYGAGCAGTATGATCCTCACCCAAAAAACAGCTGTAAAAACCAAACAGGTACTAAAGACAAACTGCCTTCACATTTACCACAAGTTATGCTGGTGGGAGATAGGCCATTTTCATACAGCAAAGGTTTTGCTGTTCTCAAAGAAGTAGAACCAAAGTACCAGTCAGAAAGAGYTGAAAGCCCTGTAATTCCCCATTTTCACCTCCAGACACATGAGGAATACAATAAAATACATGGCTGAGCGGACACTGATAGGCATTACTGAAGCCTTCATATGAAAGTACTTGTTTGTATCAAAGGCTACAAATACTGAGGCAGGACTGACCGAGATCACCCTCTTCAGTGTGATCCGGAGCTCCCTTTCCTTGCAATTAACTTGGGAACTGCAAGGCCAGGTCACACAGCGCTGGATCACAGGAACTACGATTCACCACAGAGCAAGTTTGTGTTTGCTTTAGCCAAAGAATAACCAGACAGTTTATGCCAGCCTCTCCATTCTAGGTCCAGAACGTATGCTGCTTGTGAGACAGATGAATAACTCACTGAGAAATTAGTGAGAATGCTATGAACAGCAATTGCATGCCATCATCTTTTATTCCATCAGAAAACACTTTCTATCTATTTATTCAAGCTGGAAGAACACATTTGTATCAAATCAGCACTGTGCACCATATCACCACTGTACATCATCCTGTGTCATCCTGTAGCAGGAGTCCTAAAGCTAAATTTTCAGTATTGTCAAACCATTGCCAATGAGAAAATTATTCAGAGTAATGTAACCAAGAGGGGGAGAAAAGTCAAAACTTGTGCTCAGTTCCAGCTCAAGGACAAAGACCATAACAAGACCAACTCCTTTCATGCCTTTTTTCTTTGAGAGGTTTCTCATCATAGAAGATCATATTTAAGATAGTTCAAGTGAGCTATGGCTGAACGCAGACTTTTCAGATGTACCTAAAGTACAGTCTTACAACTTGACCCACTTGAACACATTTGACAGAAAACTGGAAGACATGACTGTACTGCTTTTGTTTCARGTGGCATTCTTACAACAATAAGAGTGCAGTTACTTTCAAAATTCTGTAATTATACAACATGCACAGTGCTTTCCTAACAGTAGTTTTTCTTTCCATGTAGAAAATAATGCAATCCCTCCATGACTGTAGCTCCTCATAAACTCAATATATTAACAGGGAGTGAACTCTACAATGCAAATTTTAGTAGTTAGTTTATTTCAAGTGCAAACATATTAATTAGATGAACTAAAATCTGTTCGGGGGTAAAAAGCTAAAAAGTATTTGTGAATATCTGTATTGCCAAAAAAAGGCTTAGTACTAAAGTTATTTCTTCTGCTCATTATCAAGAGAAATGAATGAATCCTAAAATAACTATTCAAAGAACAGCTACTCATGAAACCAGGCAGAAACAGATGCATATAAGAAAATGTGTGAAACACCAATGCATCTGCCCAGGGTTCTGTGCTACTGRAACTGTATAATGGAACACTGTGCACCAAGAAGAGGGGAAAAAAAAATATGTATGGCATCAAATTGAGAACGCTGCAAGTACTCTGGCAGAATGGATTATGTAATTCAACAAAGTGCTTAATTCTTCTCTTCAGAAGGGTAGGAGGGAAAATATATAAATCTAGATCTGGAAAACTGGCTCAACACTAGAACTACAGAAAGTGACCTTGGACTTCTCATGAACTTCAAATTGAACACAAAAATTGACAAAAAGGCCAACATAATTATGGAATCAATCAACAATGTTACCATGTGAGACAAGGAAAGTAATTCTACTGCTTTACTCTGTAATGGTAAACTTGGACAGTATAGACAGTGATCAATTTGGGGCATTGCATATCAAGAACAACCTTGACAAACTATGCAGTCCAGAGAGGATAGATATTATTGCAATAGTTTTTGGAAATATGATTTAGCAAAGGTTGATGTAATTTGATTTATTTGCATACCTTAAGTCAGTTCTCCTCAATGTTTCTTAAAGAAAGAACAGTTGAACATTGTCCTGTGTCCACTGAAATTAGGGGGGAGTGGAAGACAGACAGTAATCTTACCATGGCACTTAAGCATGGAAACAGCTTGCCTAAGGTGGATGTAGCATTATGTTCACTAAACATTTAACCTGTTCTCATGTGTAAATATCTGATTACCATTGTACATGTGTACTTAACTCTTCCTGAGATCAACAAGACAACCTCTCAGGGGTACCCTCTGCATTTCTACTGTTATGTACAATTTTCTAAAGCAAGTTCAGAAGTTGCAGAGTTCTAAGCCCACGATCATTTCAAATACCAGGGATAGATATATAGGAAACTCTACATGTAGCAGGAAGAAAATGCAAAGTGCGCTGCTAGTACCTGCCAAGACCAAACAAATTGGCAAAACTATATATCAATAGGAAGAATCCATAAGAAGCTTGGAAGAATCCAAGATATAGGAATCAGGCAGCTAAACACGTTAGCATTTTAACTGATATTCCTACTTTACTGAATCAGCAGTATATGTTCAGACATACTAAGATAATTAGGAAACAAGGGGAAAAACCCTAGAACAAGGAGAAAAACTAAATTATGCATCTCTGAAGGAAGATGTTCCACATGATTTAACACTGGCAAGAGGTGGAGATTCAACCCTACTCAAAGCATTCTCCATGCCATATGGAAGAAACTGTACTCGTTCCACAGTAATATACTGGACTTAGTCCAGAGTAGGGAGAGTTGCAGTCAAAGCCTACACAGAGAAGAAACAGCTATGGTTTATGGGGCTGGAGCAATTGTGTACTTCACCATTTGCATTCGTCTGACACGCAGAGAGCTGCAGCAGCAAAGGCCAGCAATAGAAAGTATTAATGTGTATGTCTGCAAGGCTTTTTTTGTTGCTGTTGACACCTTTACCATGCTTATGATCTGTTCGTGGAATTTATAACTTAAGCCATTCAGATTTGGATTGCTCATTTAGATATTTCTTCACTTGATATAAATACAACACCATCCCTACAAATTCACAGAATTAAGCGAAGGTTTTTGGCAAATCTCTAAATGGATAAATGCAAGGTTTATTATTCTACGATATTACTCTGTGATACACAGGTAAAGAAAAGCTCAACATCAAAGACTTGTGCTTTTGGAATTTGGTGTGGGTTTGCAAATAGCTTCCTATAAGCAGAATTTTATTACATCAACAGGAGAACAAGCTATTTAATATTACTTTTCACTTAGAGAAGGTATTTTTAAACAAGTGTTAGGGTACTACTCTTAAAAAAACCCTGTTTCTTCTGTATACATAGGATCCTATCTATAACTCCCAAGCCAGAGTCAACCAAGTCACTAATTACAATTTTCCAAGAATATGAAAGGTAGTAATTCCTTACCTTTTACTTTTGCAATAACTGTTCCTGCAGCACTAAGAATATCAACTGAGTTTAGAGTCTGGTGTTTATTTATCACTGCTTTTAAAACACGTAGCAACTCCCCCAGGCGTTCGTGTACTACCTGATGCAGGCCATCTTGATTTTCTGAAAAAAGTACAGGAGAAACTACATTAAAACAGTGAATTAATGCCCAATCACATTACAAACTACTTTGATGGTATTCAGCTGCACTGAAGTCCAGGCCACGTGGAAGCTGGGCCTACTTAGAACAAAGAAATTGTTTTTTAAAAAAAAAAAAAAAAGTTATACTAGCATTTGCCAACATTTTACTTGCAATGTTGTATGCTGTTTACATATAAACTCATTTCTCCCAAAAAGTCAAGCAAGTATATTAAAAAAAAAAAAGACTC
Source organism: Oceanodroma leucorhoa (assembly GCA_030449065.1). NCBI lineage: Eukaryota > Metazoa > Chordata > Aves > Procellariiformes > Oceanodroma > Oceanodroma leucorhoa. The sequence continues at coordinate 12,117,484 of JASVER010000010.1, forward strand.
TATACCAATACCCTAAGATTTCTGAATTAAACCATCTTTTTCTCATGCCATTTCTTCAACCACCATTTTGATAATTACATATATTCAAAAAAGAGTATCAACAAAAGCAGATTTGAATTACTCATTAGATATTTCTTCACCTGATACAAATTCAACACCATTTCTGTATACTCACAGAATTAAACAAAGATTTTTGGCAAATGTTGGCTAGCTTTTAACTCAAGTGTCAGTCAAATCTTAAGCATCTTCAGCATATAAGCCTAGATCTACAAAGGTCTGTCTTTAAGCATGTCAGTCCTGATAAAGAAGTTGAACACCTAAATTATTTTGTGGAATTAGGCCTAATCAGAAAATTTCTCAAACAAGTACACATATAGGGCAATGGTTTTTACAGCATATGCCTCTTGCTATGCACCCCTAAATCCCGTCCCCCCACCTTATTTTTWAAAAAAAATAGTTCTTGTTGCATACATGGCACAGGTTAAACCACAAGCTCTTCCGTTCTGTTACAGAAGAGGTGCTAGTGCACGGAMTTAAAGTTTCACATGCACTGGAGTGCTGCGTTGCAAGTTGCGGTAAAAAGCTTTCAAATTCAGGAAAGTCTAGCTTATGAAAAAGAAAAAGAGGATCTAATAGAAGCTGACTCACTTCCCCACCGAGCAAAAAGGAATGACAATTCTGTGTTGTCTGTGGCCATGATAACAAACAGGTCAATACAGACAATTACAGTACAGTGCAAATTGATCCAGCATTACTCAGAGAACAGTTTCAAATCTGAGCCACTTTGTTCTGGCTACAAGACATCATATTTAGGCTAGAGGCACCAAAACCTTTCTGAGGAATCAACAAAGTACAACAYGGCACATCACTATAGTATATCACTACTGTCAGGTGGGTAGGTRGAAGGACTACATACAAATTACATGCGATTGTATCAAGTGCAAAAGCAAGCCTTCTAAGGACCACTGTGCTTCAGGCTTTATCTCCCTAGATGTCAAGTATCAGGAGATTTTTTTTTCAACTCAGACTAGCTTATACATGGTCAAAGGAAAAACCTTGAGGCAGGAAGTGGACTAAGGCAAAAACTTTAGCTACCATTCACCATCAGTTTGCGTGTTTTTTCCTGCTGGAGGGGAGTAGGAAGCTCTATCTGTAACAGGACACACAGAAGTCTAGGAAAACCCATCTTACACAGCAGTAAATTAAGAAAGCTCTTTAATAAATGTAATTTATTAAAGAAACATAGTTGCGGCTTTATCTTCATTTACATGTATACGTAATGTTTTTTAACTGAGGACTCAAACACAGCAAAGGCAGAAAAATGTCAAGAGGCTGGTTCTAAATGTGGCTATGATTCAGTACATACACGTTAGTAGCAGAGGTAGTTTATGACATAAAGACATACTATAGCTCAGAGTTTGGAACTTAATGGGGAAAGCAATCCAGGCTTGAAGCAGTTTCCACGCAAGCAACAATAGCGGAAGCTGGGACCTTGGATAAGAGGTGATTTATAGGGGATATGAAAGAATATTAGAAAATCATGAAAGGCATGAAAATAGTGGGTAGAATCAATTGCTTACCAATGTCTCTCACTTAAATATAACACACAATTAAACAGAGCAAGCAGGAGCCAGATTAAAAACAGAAAAGGGTGATTCTTCACGTAAGACACCTGTGGAATTTCTTGCCAAAACACAGCATTGACACAAGAAGTTTACATGAAAACAATGAAACACTGGACAAGTTCTTGGAAGTTTCCCTGTGCATTACTAATGAGACAATAAACGCCTTACCAGGTCAGGCCACAGGTCCAGCTAGCCTGTGCCTTACACAGCAGTGGGCAATGCTGCTTAGGAGACTAGACAAGGCTGGCCGCTTTCTGCAATCCAGTCCCCCAGCACCCACAACTGCTGCACCACAGTTGTTCCTATGCACTTCAGTAACCGCTTACAGACCTACTGTCTTTGAATTCATTTAATTCCTGTTGAACCTGCCTCCACAACTTCTTTTCACTCAACTACTCCACTTTTAGTCTACTGAACTACTAAGCATTGTACTAAAACAAACAGTGTAACCTGCAACAGCTCAAGAACTCCCCTAGGCAGAAAGGGTTCAGAGGATACATCCAACTTACGATTTTTACTTTTCTCTAGCTATTCACTTTTGGCAGTCATTGGAACTCAGACACTGAGTTAGACACAGCTTTAGTCTAAGCCAGCATGGCCATTGCCACCTTCTAACACTTCGAGAAATTCTATAGCTGTCAAAATGAAACCAGATAATTTTAATGGTCCCTTCGGGCGTCAATCCATCAAAGCCTCAATTGTACTCCATCAATGCAAGAATAAATGCTGTTGGGAGTACCGGGCAGCTCCAGGCAAAGGCAATGGTGAAAAAGAAAGACATCAGAGCTGTACTGACGCCCACAAACCCAAAGTGGATCAGACAACATAGAAAATATATATGAAAATTATAGTAACATGTTATTTTCAGGAAATAGGATATTAAATATAGCTAAAGGTCATTCAATTTAGCTCATTAAGAAACATGTCTAGTGTGTAGACTTAAGTTTTGAAATGCTTAAGGAGGAGGTAGTTTATGGAGGTCATGTCTCATCTCTTCTTACAAACCTCCAGAGGCAGACAAATATTCCACAATCCTTCATTGGGACTAATGATTTATACTGGCAGGTTTGGGACAGATAGGCTTTTATGGAGGTATTTGAAGGCTATATGCCACAAACCTTCCCCATCACCTACCTCTGTCTAACCGGAATATATGCAGTCCTCACATGAAGGGCATGAATATTGTGGTCAACTGACTAGAAGTGGTCTGCACAAGTGCACCATTTGACCAGAACTGCATCTCTTGCCTAGCCAAGGTGAAGGTGTCCCTATCTTCTGATGCACAAACGTCCACTTGTCGCTAAAGAGAGTTCCTAATCATGTGATCAGGAATACCCATGCACATCTCCCATAACCAGGTCCTTTTGGCAACATGGTGGGTAGACTTTTGGACCCCTAACAAGTAGGGGAGGGGAAACAAGGCAGGGAAGCAGCCAAACCAATACGAAGATTACTCCCAGTTTGAGAGTTCTCAGGAAGGAGTAYATCATAGGCATACAAACTGCACGAATTATTCTGGGGAGTTCAGTGTGACCCACAACTACAGGCTTATCATTACAGGATAAAACAGCCTCTTGAGGTTCCTTACAGGCTAGGTCAAGGCAAAAAAAAAAAAATCATACAGAAGACTAATTAAAGCATATCTGATCCCAAAACGCAGTTTTTTAGTATTAARGTTTGATAACATCTTACCAGACCAACAGAGTTGGGGAAAAAAGCAAAATAAGTGGGAGGGGGAAGAGAGAGAGAGAGAGAGAAAAAAAAAACAAACCTTAAGACACACAAGCCTCTTCAAGTCTGAAACAGCAGCAGTAAGCTTCAAAGGGAAATGCAAGTTGAAAACAACTGCTGAGTTGAATTAGATGTTTATCATACCATCATAGGAGAACACTATCACTAAAATAATGCATTCAAGCATGACATTAGTTATTTGTACTCTCAAAAGCAAAGGTCTGGCTACACCCAACTGAGATTTCTTTGTATTCCATCACGGTATTATTTGTTTACAAAATATCTGAAACATTGTTTCTGTGCCTCCAGAAGACAAAAGGTCTGTGACACAAGTAGTGCTTGGGGAGGGGTGGGGGCAGAAGCCATCAGGAACCACAACTACAGTGCATTCAGCAACTGATACTCACCAAACAGACACCAAACCAGAGATTTCCTGTTCAGGACAGATTTATAAACCTCAGGTAGTAAAACAATCTAAATATGCCAGATTAACAGAAACACAGTTTTAATACTAAGGAGTCGGAAAATGGCTAAGAGACCAAAGCAACAGTAGAGCAAATACTGTTTACAGTGAAAAGAATGCATGAGGAAATGTGTCTCCAAAAAGTTCCTGCAGCAATTCAATCTGACTTAAGCAGTCATAAAAATTAATACTTACTTTCAGTTTTTCTTATGTCCCTTGTCTCACTGTACACATTAATTTATCTACATGAAATCAAGCGCGAAATTCCTCCACCAATGGATGCTATATCGGGTTTAAAAACATTTCTCAAGCTTAATAACACAAATTGCAATACTGTAGAACACTAGTTAGTATTCGGGACCAGACAACTGCGACTGCCAGTGATCCTGCAGCTCAGAGGACCTCTCTGGACACATGAGTTCAGTTGTTTGCTTAGGTGACTACAGTTTCCTGGAATCTCCTGGAAGAATCAGTCAGCCTTCTACCCTCCAAAAGAAAAAACACAGAGCTCAAAACTGAAAAGAAACACCAACAAAACATGGCTTGGAGAGAGCTTAGTAGCCTATCTGCAAATCTTCTTTCATTGGGGTTTTAAGTGTCATTTACATTAGCTGAAAACAAGCTCCTCCAAAATGTAAAGGCAACCACACGAAAGTGTACTCTCTAGGAGAAGTGGAGAAAGAAGAATAGGGTGAAAAAGCATATATTCAAAACCGACAAACCTAATGCACAAGAATGATATAACAAAGCAGCTGGGAAGCCTGTCAGTGTTAGCCAAGCCATCTCAGTAGCACACTGTTGTCATTAGCATCCCACTCCTCGGTGGTTTCGGTCACCACATTTTATAACCACTCATCCATCCTTAACGTAAAAAGAGCATAAGCTACCTATTTTCTAATTTTAGGTATTTCTCAACAGGAAGCCATTGTTTAGTAAATATTAGCAAGCAATAATGGCCTTACAGCTATGGATTCTGTTCCTGCAAAACAAAATAAAATTTGCTCATCAAGCTTGTCAGCACCAGTCACCCTCCCTGCCAAGTCAGGGCTGGTCACAATACATGCAGTCAGGAAAGGCACTGCTGTGTCAGTTGGATGGTATTCTTTTGTCTGACCTGATTTATTGTTGGCCCAAAGATTTCTGAAGCTGTTTTATTTCAACAAATGTTTGCCAGGACAAGTTTAAATACAGACTAACATACAGTTTTCCCCCTCCGTGGCCATCGCATATACTACATTGCTGTTCAGACCCATACAGAAGACTGCTTCTCCACCTAGAACATTAACACTTTCTAACAGTGGCAGACTCTCCCTCTACTACCCTATTTCCACCAGTCATAAGAGAAGGGGAATCACTAATACAACTACTGTTCTGCTGTGGCTAAAAGTCTGTTTAGATCTGAAGTTGGTCACACTGATGAAAAGGAAAGATAGGGTAGCAAACTAGATAAACCAACTGAAAAGTAACACATCCGTGAAAAATTCTTTAAGTCAGATTACATATGAGACTTTCAAAGCAAATATTCTAGTTCACACCAGCTAATAAGGTCCTGCTTTCCATAAGAAGTTTTTTACAAGTAGAAAGATGTGATTATTTACTTCTTGCTTTCAATCGCTTTCAAGGATGTTACACACAGTGAAAGATACTATCAGTGTGGAACAACCTGCCATGCTACTCCCTAGAGCCACAAGTTTATATACATAGACCAGTCTTTTGACTATGAATATATACAAACTCATCTCACTTGTTGCGAAAATCTTACTACAAACAAGGTAACTTGTATTTTTGCACAAATAGTTTCTCCATCTACCCTCAYGACCACAGTTAAATGCCTTGTCTTTGATTAAGTGTCTACCATGAACTAACTCGCTCACTCTATGGATGTTACTACTAGTTTAAGATGAATAAATGCAACTGGATGAGAACACTTAAATGCCAATTGTGTACAAAGCTACCAGGCCATACCCAGTGGCAGACACTAACCATCACCCATTTTGAGAGCTCCSTTTGTAAATTGCTGCTTTCCTGGGATCGGCTGAGGAATGGGTACTTCAGCTCCCCTTTTACTTCCACTGAAATATAGGAGCCTCAGTTCTGGCTTTAAGTACTACTTCGCATCTTCTGCGTAAATCCCAATCTCCTTTAGGAGAAAGGGAAAAGCCAGACAGTCTTGCAGGGTGGTGGCAAGGACAAGCACACGAACTGGGAAGCAACTTCCCCAATATCTGAATATCTGGATCCAGAAAAGTTTTACCTTATGGAATGCGAACAGTCAGCTCCTCATTGCTTTCAATCTTGGAAGGATTCAGAATAAATAAATTTGAGTAACCAACATTTTAATCTGCAAGACCAACATCTTGGCTAAAAGACTATCAACTCTTATTTACTAATAACCTCATTTCTGGCATTAACGTAAATTACATCCTGTTTCCAGTTATGTTACACAGAAGGATTACATGGTATCAGTAGTTAGCCACCTAGGTCGGGGGGGGAAAAAAAGGTCAGCATTGGAATGAAGCTGATCCAAAGTAAAACAAATTTAAACTAAAATCATGTTACTATCACCTTCATCAACATCTGTATTGTATACTAGGAAACAGTCAGCACTCAGTTCTGAACCTGATCCAGACTATGAGACTTCCCAGTGAGCATTAGAGAGTAGGCAAAACAATCATACAACAATGAACTGTGTGGAAATAGCACCTAATTCCTCCATGTCAGTTTGGGAAACAGTCCCAGATTAACCCATCATTTTATTTATCCCTCCTCGCCCTATCAGCCCCATTTCAACATGATTAACAGCCTGCCATATTTGTCTGGTTTGACAGAGGTCACTATCACACTCAAAACACAACAAGAACACAAGTGAAAGCATGTTTTACACTTCAGTTTGACCATAGTAAAGTTGACCTATGTCACTGCTGTCTAGTCTCAAGGAAGCTTTTGTAAGGCAATAAACATATGGGCTAGACATTATTTTTGTCGACTGTACAGATATAAAATGACCAAAATTTTTTTTCTTTAACAGTAGTGTAGATATTTTATTTGTTGGTGGCAGTTGAGGAGTCATGAGAAAACAGCAGTCTTGGCTATCATAATTCTTCCTCTATTTGGCTGTATAAACATGCTGCACATGTAAGGAATGAAACATTTTAATTCACTGAAAAACAAAAACTCAAAGAATTTCTGGAAGAATTTATCCTTGTAAAATCTCTAACAAGTCACTAGTGAAGTCATCACATTTCAACCCTGTGTTACAACGCAGAATTAGAACCTACCTACCCATCCCTATGTCAAGAAACATCGTACTTGAAGCTTTCAAGTAGCAAGATAGCTAGTCCTAGCTTTTTTGTTATCAGTATCATGGCAACCCTTGTTGTCATGGCATCATTAAAAGACACTACACCAAATTCATAATCTTTGGCAACATGTGCTCCAGAATCCACTGCAACCAATGTTTTAATCACATTATATTGCAGCAAAAGTGACAATTTATGGAAAATAAACAGTTAAGCAATTCTTTCAATGAAAAAAATCCAAGGACATGTGAAGTTTGCTTAGGAATGAGGAAAAGAAAGGCATAAAAATAGTAACACAAACCCCTACATTTGACATAAAAGCATGACAGTTTGGGATTTTTTTTTGAGAAGAATAATATACAGATCCAATTCAGTGAGAATGCATGGAAATTCCCTGCAAATAGTTTATTGAATACAGTATATTGAAAGCAGCAATGTTTGATTTCATTTATTATATGCAAATAACGTTTTTATAATACAAGAAAGGATTTAACATTTGCAAGTCAGTTGCCTATTTAGCGCTAAACTACTAAATTTGATCTTAAAATTAGGTTATACAAATTAAGGTTAAAATTAAAAAGCCATTAAAACTGGTATTTACATTTTTTTGATGTTTTAAGGGTGAAAGTTCTCTCTTGACTTTTTGAAATAAACAGGGTGAAAGTGCAGGCTTTCAATTTTTACAGAAAAATTGCTCTTGGATAAAACGCAGAACTATCCCCCATTAGTCCAGCCTTCCAGATAAGATTTCTAGCACGATGAGCTTTTGTTGTGTACCACAAATACCCAAACAGCCCTTTTAGATTTGTCATTTGCTATCAGGGATTGGCCAAAATACGTCAGTCTATCCATTTAGATCGACCATTAACCATGTTGACTAGCCTCTGATATGACCTTAAGCTGTGGTGGTTTTGTTTGCTTTTAAACCGGGCTAACATTCCTATCCCATTTTAATTACGGACCAATTCTGTACTTCTGAAAAGTCAGAGCTTACGTAAGAAGTTCTTCTTGCCTATGTAACTAGGGCAAACCAAGACTAGATTCATTTTCAGAAATTAAAGGAAAGTTATAAAAATCAAGATGTCTTAAAAAGTCTTTTCAAAAAGTCAAGAAAATGGTGTACATGCAAAATACATCAGAATAATCAAAATCTTATAATTCTGCCTACACCGAAAGCAGTTAAATATTTTCATTATGTTGGTTTGCCAACTGACATCAGCAGGACAGCTGTTACTTCACATTCATTTCACATTTAAATTCATAGATGAACTCCCCATTTGTGTATGTGGGGAAGCCTTTTGGAAAAAACCTACCACAATGCAGCTTTTCATTAATCTATTTCAATATGCTGTACGCTACATTCTTTCAACTTTTGTATTCTACTAGCCTTGAGATTCCAGTCAACTAACCTAGATGTGTTCAGCCATGCAGTTTAATCTTTAGAATACATTAATCTTTTATTAACCCAAAATTTAAAGACCGGAAACCAGTAATGAAAATTGCCGGAGTTTCCTTATTTACCTGATTCTGACAAATGAGAGTGAACACACTACATGGCCATTTTAGCCACTGTTCATATAATTCCCCTGAGTCTTCCAGAAGTTTAAGAATAAAACTAGGTGAGGATAATGCTTCAGCACTCTCAGAACACATTTTAAGTTAGAATTGTAAGTTGTCATGTGGATGTAATACTACATTCTTTATGATGAATACATTTGCAATAAGCCTGATCAGTCACATTTCACCAGAAAGTAGTATCTATCAGGATTAGCAACTATACTTTTAGTAGTATGCTACTTATTTCTTATTCAAGGGCATTTCACTAAAACTTAGTAAAGTAGTCCCTGGACTAAACAGCTGCCAGTGGAAGACACTTAAAATAAAATGAGAAAACTTTCATGCTTTAAGCAACTATGTTCCTTACATATTGGTTCAAGTTTTAAAAACATATGAAGTAATACTCAACTCTCACAGTACAAATTTCTGAAAAAASAACAAGTTGGAAAAGGAAAGACTATCCCCAGAAAGTTGATCTTATCATATCAAACTGGTGCACAGAAGGGGTAGTATGAAAGTTTTGTTTTATTCATTCAAAAGAAAATAAATTTAACCTTTGCTAACCCACATGAAGAGATTATCAAAAAAATACTTAACCTTTAACTCATTTTACTTTTAGTCTAAAATACTATTTGTTCTACATGGCTGCTCCTTCCCCTTTTCGCCTAAGTCACTGATTGAGCGAAGAAGCTATTTTATTGCTGCCAGCCCACCTAGTTTTCAAAAGACCACACAAAGCCAGGATTATGAGATTATATGGTGTTAAACAAGAGGTGCATTACTTTGTGCATTTCTTTTAAAGAATCTTTTAAACACAGTTATGGACTGCTATAGGATGTGATAGTACTCCCTTTCTGTTTTGTTGATAAAAATTAAAAAACGATGCAAAATCAACTTAGATTTTAAGTGGGATTCAAATCACTAAAGAAGCAGCAGCCAGTACCATTCGTTGTCTAGAAAACTGGTGAACATAAAGGACTAATTATTTGAAGTTCCAGCATTGAAGTCCTGCTGAAACAACCACCCAAGAGAGTAAAGCCTGACTATATAAGTTGCACAGGTGACACAGAGTGATGAGCCATTTGAACGCAAGAGGAAATACTTCCAAAATCTTCCCACTTCCTAGATTCAGAAACAGTCGATCCCCTCTGCAATATAACCTTTTGGTATCAGATATTTCACACTGAAACATGTTTGACGATTTCGTATGAAGAGAAAACACTGCAACACTGTCGTTATAGCAGTAACTGATGTCACACTGGCACTTGCATGCCCCAAAAGACAACAGTAACCCACTGCACAGCTCACTACGCATTTTTAATTGAGTAGTATTTCTTCACAAATACCTTGCAATAGAAAGGTGAAAAGGACAAACCACAGAATCTGTTTGCTTTATGGTTCTGGATTTACACAGCTGTTTCCCCTAGTACCTCTSAAGTTGTCATTCCAGCTAGTCAATGCTAAATTAAAAAAACAACCAAAGGATGTGCAGGCCAGTAAAAGCTACAGAATGTGAAAATTATAACAGAAACAGGCAGAACTTGGTCAACTACATATTTGAATAGTAGCCCCATGCATTTAATTTTTCATCCAATGGCATGCAGCATTTGATGTTGTATAACAAGCTTCTCTCGTTATTAAGAATCCGATTTATTCATATACACTCCAGACCTATTGCTTTCTTTCCAAATTAAGTTCTCAGCCACCTTCTCTAAAATCTCATGTCTAGTCATCAGCCAAAGCCAGTTAAMGCTAGAAAGAATTCTCCATTCCTTGATGAATTTGCTTGCTTGTTCTTAACACAAGGGCTTAAACATGAAGACCAGAGAGCATTTAATTTGACCACTCTGCAATCTTAATCCTACTGCTAGTTTCCCCTTCTTCACCACTGGCATAAGCTATTTATCATGGTCACTTTCTCAAGGCCCTTCACAAACTGCCTTCACTCAACTATCACAATTCATGTACGCTACTAAGCTTTCAGATGAACAATTTGCACCTTACCAAATGAAGCACAAAACATATAGGGCTATCCCTCCAAAAAGCTGCCTCCTTCAACTGCTCTTCCACTGGCAGTGGTTAACCGACTTGTGCGCTGAGACCACAGCCCATTTGGTTGAGCAGTACCGTTCTGTTTCTCCGCACCTCCACTTTAGTGATTCCAGTAAACATTTTTTTCCACTTGTTGTCAGCATTGAAGAACTTCTGGACAGACTTTTTAAGTCCATAGTTCTGGCAGCATCTAGAACAGAGTACTTTATATACCCTATATACAATCAGTATTTCACTCATTTCACGAGTGGGGGRAAAAAAAAAATCCCCAGGAAAAAAAAAMCAAAAMCACAAAGTAACTTACACATCCTACTAAAGAATCCATTCATATCACTGTCAACACTAAAACAGCAATAGGAATTTCTGAACATCGAGCAGTCTTTAAGCTAATGCTTCAGGAATTCCCTATCCATAACTATTTCAGCAACATCTGATCTTACAAATAGAGCTAAGAATATGCTGTAGTCCAAAAGTAGAACATCAAATGAGATGTTAAATTTGTTCACAACACAGAGCCCTAAACTGATCACATCTGCATGAACTGGAAAAATTTCAATACAATGCTCAGAGAAGAGCACCCTTTGGAAATCCCGTACTACAAAACTGAAATTTGKCCCAAAATCCTAAAGATGTCAAAACCTCTTGTTGAAAAGGCATGGGGTGAGAGAGAGGACACACTTGTGCTTTAGCTCCACTGTACAAATATAACTCCTGCAAATTATTGAGCTACAATTCTGCAATTCATTTTAATCAAAGACAACATTATTTTCAACGCATCTTAGCTGAAACTTCCTCACCAGGCCTTCCACATCTTGCAGATTCCTAAAACTAGAAAAGGATTAAGATATTACAAGAGTTAGAAGAAACACTTTATTCTTTCCAAAATAAGAGCCTCCMTTTCCCTTTAGCATTCACAGTATGCATAGCAACATACATAATACCACGGTCATTCTAGGTCTCATAGATAAGTAGTACTAACAGAACTTTAAAAAATGTAATGAACTGCTGCAACACCCACCTGTGGGCTCTGAACCAAGTTAAACACAGCACAGAGAATCAACACATTTGAAAAAGGAAACATGCTATATTACTACAATAGCTCTTTGGAACTGCTTAAGTCATCAGAATTTGAACCTTAAGCTTTCTTGTTTCTCCCATACGTTCTCCAATACCCACTTACATTAAAAAATAAAAGAAGTCTGTATGTTATTTCACATACAGACGTGCAAGAGGGTGAGGGACGAAAGTCCCAGCATTCATTCTCTGAACGTCATTCTAGACCAAAGCAACCAGAGCCATTTCAAATTCTGCTTTGCAAGCAAAAGGACTACATAACTGAGTGYCCTAACCCCAGAAACAAGTGTCTTGTAAGTTCCTTTAAAAGCTTTTCACTGCTCCTTGCATTAGATATATTTTCATTGCCATTTCAAATTTAAACAATAATGGGGCTTTCATTGTCACTTCAGATTCAAGCAATAACTGGACTCGCTCAAATATCTGAAGCAGTTTAGTCATGACACAGACCACAACTCTGAAGAGGTAAGTTTGATAAACCAACCTTAGTCTTAAGTTGACAGAATCTCCAAAATAAAGATAACCAAAATTGGCAAATAAGAATTCCTACATATTTTTAAAAATTAGCCCAAGAAAGTACCTTCAGACAGTAAATGAGGAAAAAGTGGTAAAAAGGAAAAATCCTGTGTTCAGCTAAATCGCAGCTAAATCACAGCCTCTACAAAAGAATTCCTCAAGTCCTATGTTTTTCAGTTACACTGTTCTGTAATGAATGTCATTAAGATGAAAGTTTAACCCAAACGTAACCTCAATTTTCTATAAAAAGGGGCATTTTAGGGAGACACAGGAATAAGCCCCCATAAAATCCCTACTTTCCTTAAAAAGGGAAACAGCTACCTACAAAGATCAAGGTCCAGGCTCTGTATCAAACCTCCTACCCTGCCATGCAGTTCTAACTCCAATCCGTTAAGGAGACATTAGATCTAACATGACCAAACCACTGCAACTGCCAGATTAGACGAACACTTGCTTGGAATTAAGAAACAAGTCAGCTTCAGTTCTGTGACTGAGCTACAAAAATAGGAAGAACAAACGCTCCCAATGAAACTGGTGGAAAAGGAATGATTTAGTCTGTGAAATCTTCATGAAGTCAAGATCATTAAGATGACAGTCACAACTCATAACTATGCTTTTAGGCATATAAAAATTACTTGTATTGATGTTCTTGTGTTATGTTGCAATTTTGATAAATCGATGCATCAGAGAAATGAGAAAATAGAATATTTTTATGAATACACTACAATACATTTTGCCAAGAGTAGGAAACTAATTCAGAGCAAGGTTTTTTTGTTTTGTTTTTAAACACAAAAGTTCCTGCATGTACACAGGAATTGCTGTTAAGAACACAAGACTTCACACTGGATATGGATCAAATCTTATCTTTCAGGTCTTGAGGCAGAGTTCTTTGAGAGAYACAAGTCTTTGTGTCCAAGTGTTCCCGTTTCTTAACCTGCAAACTATATTAGAAGAATTTTTGTTGTTGAAAGGCCTAACTTAACATTTACATTCAAAAAAGAAAATCTGGCTATTCCTCCTCTTCCTCACTACTCACCTTTCATCTTGCTAATCTTGTAATTTCAGTTTCAGTAGTGTAGTTGCTGTGACAGAAAGGGAAGGTAATTCTAATTAACAAACTAGCTAAGGCTCTTTATGCGTTTTGAGATTCTTTTGTACATCAGAAACACAAAAAGGAGGAAGAATGGAATTCTGCCTTGTATTACATTTTTTGCACTTCAAAAGCAACATAAAAATGGAAAATGCCTGTGCTCTCTTATAAATAGCTCAGAGTTTTCCTAAAGAGAGATATGCTAATTATTTAAGTCAACAAAAATATCCGGACTGCACATAAGGGTTGATTTTACATTTTAAACACTCATAGGCCTTCAAGACACACACCCCCCTCCTGACTGCTGATCTTAGACACTATAGCAACAAGTGAACATTTGTTCTGAAGGAATGTGGAGTATGCAACTGGGGGAGGGGTAGTACTATCAGTCACAAACTTATCTGCTGGTCCACTAAGTTATTATTTAACTTCAATCTTCCCTGAAACTGAAGAAACAGCATTTACTATCCAACGTTAGCAACCTGCATTTAACAGGCAGCTTACACTTTGACTATGAAGAACACAGCTTTGCCTGAACTGAACTTTAAGAGGAGATTGTTTTTCTCCCTCCACTTGTTCAGAGTACTGGAAACAGCAGAATTGTTCCATGACTGCAGATTAATTAAGCAGTGCACTAATACTGCAACCCTGTAAAGCAAAAGAAAATGCCCATCTCCTCTGGCTCTGGTCACAGCATCTGAAAGTCCAAGACTCCCTAACAAAAGCCTGCAAGATGGCAGACTCATAGAAAACAAGAAGCTTGGACAAAACAGGTTGTGGAATSATCTGGAGTGAAATGGAAAGAAAGGTGGAAAGTTCACTCTCCCAGCTTAAGTGTAACATTCCTGGGGAAAAGCATGGTCCATAGCTATGGCTGTCTCCCATAAACTTTGACTGTAAACTACTTCTTGTTGGATTGTTGTGGGCTTGCCTTCATTCAGGCTTCACTAGTTCTTTTATGGACAAAGCTCTCTGGGGTACCTCAGACTTCTGCTTGCTTTGCAGAACTTCTCAGGTTTGAGGAATTTGGCACTGGACAGGAACAGGACTCACATCTCAGTGCTTTCTGCTCATGAGAGAGACCAGGAAGAAAGGACAGTGTGAAACTAAGGGAAGCATGACCAGGCAGTCTCTGGCTTGCTGTGGTTCTAGAGCTCGACTAAGAGAAGCAGTTTACAKGCCCATTTTTTTTCCTCTCAGTTTTGCCATAAAAAGCATCAGAAGCTGTTAAAAAAAAAATAATCACTACTATTGGCTTTGGGTTCTTAGCAATAATTTTACTTGTTAAAAAAATTCAAGGAAGTCATTACTTTGTTCTTATCCTTGTTTACATCCTTTACGTCTCTTAGCTTCAAAGACTATTTCACATTTGTCAAAGAACAGTTTCAATTTCAGATTGACAGAACTAGTATTTAGAAGTGACTACTACTTGGAGGTATGTGAAAGGGTGTACTAAGGAATTTCCAGGTCAGAAAGACTGGAAGCACATATGTCTTTGCATATGAGAAGCAAGTTTTAGGAAGGCAAGTTTAAAGGAYGACTGTCAAATTCAAATATGCCAAAAGCTGATTAATTTGCCATTGCTGTTCTCTCCACTCCCCCACCCCACCTCCTTTCATATACCCCTGTCAAACTCAGCACTCAATAGAGGAGACAAAAGAGTGGTACAGGGTTTAGCAGTGTATGCTGTAATGCCAGGGTGGAGTGCCACACCAAGTCTGCCCAGATCCTCGCAGTCTTGTTCCATTTTAACCTCTGGCCACTCATTCCTTTGCCAGCCACCTTTTCCCTCTTTTGCTGGTACTCAGTACAACCTTACAGACAGCTCATGGTACTGATCTGGCTGAAAACTAGTTCCTTTCTTCCCAGGATCTGCCCCCAGAACTGGCTGGGGGGGAGATGCAGTCACCAGAGAACTACTGCCAGTGCCAGGAAGAAGTGGTGAGATCACAGCAGGTCACACTTAAGTTTCTTCTCTAAGCTGCTGTGGAAATAGACTATTAGCATCGTTTAAAACAGAGCCCTAAATGTAACCAGTTTTATAATAAGAAAACAAGAATTTTAGATGCATCTTACAGATTTTTAACAGTTACAGAACTGTACCATCAATTCAACCATTGGTGGGGAAGAAAAACCTGTAATTTCTGCAGGAGCACCCTCAGAAGTTACTCCTTCCAGCTGCCTTACACCTGCCCCAGTCTGGTTTAGTCCTGGCTTCCCTGCTACTGTGGCTCACAAGGTCACTTCTGTCAACTCTGCTATGGGAACAGTAACATCCAAAGCAGCAAATACGAATTGTCAGAATTCGACTCTTAACACCTTATTTGGTTCAGCAAGAGGATGAACAATGTTATTACAGGCTAATACATTTAAAACATGCAGTTAGTTCCTTGTGGACCAAGTTTGAGTAGAGCTACAAAGTATAAAAAAGGTCATACTTTAATAACAAGTTACAGAATTATTCTTCAGATATTAGAAGTATATAACACTTTGGTAGATCCTGGGAGTGATTAACATTAAAATTCCGCTTCAGACTATTTGTCAACATCCTCAAATGTTGTAATTTCTGTAATAGGATTTATCATCTACTAGACAGTTTTTTTGTGCTACATGGAATAAAAGAAATAATGTGCTATGCTTTACATGAATTCCTCTGCCTTTTCCCGAGGATTCTTGAAGGTCATTTAATCAATTCAGAAGCAGATTGTTTACGCATTTGACAATCACTATGTTCTCACGGTCCCTGAAAGTTAGCTGCCCTGACAGCATTTTACTTTCCCTTCTCCCCTAAAGGTTTTTTATTTGGGACACAAAATACTATCAAACTGAAAGCCAGCACCAGCTTCCACAGAAAATTTAAAGAAATCAGTCCAACTTCCCTCAAAACAAAAAAAACCCCAAACATTCCTTCCAGAGACTGTTGCAAAAAAAGGTAAACACTTTATCAGATCCTTGTTTAGAGCAGTTTGCCCACCTACCAAACATTCATACTATGAGGTGTCATTAGACAGGTAAACACATCCAATTTAAGGTGTATCAAAGACAGCACCTTTCATTGAGAAACATCAAAATTGGAATAAAGAACAAACAGCAAAATTACACCTAGTATTATAAATTATCATAATTTCAATCTGTAATCTTCACTGCAATAGCTAATGAACTTCAGATTTCCCTAGCAAAACAGGACAAACTGACTTTCAAAAATACTGCCTCAGAAAAAGGACATTAATGTTTTACACTATAAGAAAATGAATAAATAAAAATCATATGCTAAAAATACTACAGTGTCTTAATCATACTAAAAATAGTACTAAAAAAGCACACATTATCAAGCCTGGAAGGGCTGAAGAGAAATCATTCATCTTTGACCCTCAGGCACTATATTCAGTAGACAGCTTCTGGCTTTTAGTGCAGCATGCGATTAATACCAATATCCATGGTGCTAAAACAAGGTTTTGAAGCCACTAGAGATTACAAGTTCCTTATTTTGAGGAAACTATTTAACTTGACACACCTTCAAAATTGTCCCACTGGGCTGAATGTCTTATCCTTCAGATATAAGGACCTGATAGGTTTCAAGTTAGGTAGCATTCCTGATCCTTTTGAAAGTATTGGTGCTACTATAAAGAGGATGCAGACATTCCTGACCAGGTCATCCAGCTTCACCAGTATTTTCACCTCTGCTGCAGTTTAAAAAAAAAAAAAAAATTAAACTAGCAAACCAGACAGCAAAATCTGATCCTCAAAGAGAAATCTGATGAAAGGTAAGAGCTTTATCTTGCTATTCTGTTTCCTAAGATATCTGGAAAAAAGGGTATATTAGCATTTCAGAATAAGCTACAACTTACATTAGTTGAAGATAGGACGAACTTGAGGAAAAAAGTTTTTGCTCATGCAGAATTACCCACATGAAGCACACAATATCACACTTTGAAGATTACTTCAAAGTTCGTGATAAAGCAAGCAATAATTCCAAAATATATTCTGAAGTACAGTCAAGATTATATATTAAAAAGTGTAAAATATAATTACTCCTGCACTTTTAAACCACATGCAAATTTTACCCTTACAGCTATTCATAATGAAACACAGTATTTCCCACAGTCCCAAGGGCAGACCTTACAGTATGAAGCATACATTACATTCCTTAAAAAAAAATAAATAGCAGATGTCACAAAACTAGTAGCTAACTATCTTCAGACTAGGGAAACAGGAATGTTTCCCCCATCTCTGATGTGATACAAGTAAAAGCTACTATTTACTGTTTAAAAGTGAAACACTTAGTAAAATATCTTCTAATTAGGAACTCAGACTGTCCTAAATATTCTTTTGTGTGGTCCTTTTAAACCTGAGTAAATGAATCTCATTTGAGCAAAGACCACACAGTGGCATCATTTCCTTAATGCAGCAGTGGAATTCATTATATGCAGTAACAGCACAGACTGTAGCGTCACCAATCTCATACATAAATACCTATTCTTAAATAGATTCTCAACTTTGCATATCTATGCAATAAGCAATACTATTTTTTAACTGATAAATTCTCTAATAGAAGTTTGTAAGATGTAGGTCCTACCTGTTTTGTCCCAAAAAGTGGCTTACATACTTTCTGTACAACTTCTATGAGGTATAGGCATCCTTACATTTTGAAAAGATCGGACAGTACATAGCAGTTACCCCATATCTCCTATTCTTCAAAAGAACATATTATGCATGTAGAAGTCACCCAGCCTCAAAATTAAACAGCGCTTACTTGCAGATGCATTAAAGCCATGCTTTGGGACAAGAATTAACCTCTTCAAGTTACAGGATTTACCTTAAGTATACCTCACACACTTCAAATTCTTAAGTATTTTCAATACTGTGGTCAGATTGTTAAGCCCTCAGCAGGTCTCCGTGGGAGGCAAACAGCTTCTCAGTTCCTAAAACATTCTCTACCATGGAAAGTTACTTCTCGAGTGCCACTACCTCTGAAGATCGGAGACAGCTCCAGCCTTTAGACTGTGCTTCACTGTATGTCCTACCTTTTCAAAGAGGGGTGCAAGTTGAAGGCAATAATTAGGTTCTCACACTCTCAACTGATAGCTGAAAAATTACTATTGGAACTCAAATCAAAGAAAACTCACCAGCTCAAGTCAGTCTTAACAGTTTGTACTTATAATGTACATTAAAACTGGAAGAAGAACTAAACCTGGGGTACATAAAGAATACAGAATGCCATCGATAAAACTGAAAACTCAAATGAACAGTCTTAAGAGTAGCACAGATTGCAGGTAATGATCTGAGTCTTCTAGGTATTAATTCAACATATACTCAAGTTTGGCCTTCCAGGCAGGGATTTCTGAAGAACTGTTTTCGTTTTTTTCTTATCAGAAAGAAGACTGACTTATTTTGAGTCTCCTCAATATATTTCAATTATCTATGACCTCATAAAGTACAAATGCTACAAAATGAAGACGACCTTTCAGTTCAAACAAAGACACGATGCCAATATAACTATCCTTACTAATACCAGCCATATGACACAATCTCGCTCATCTGGAAATTTAACTGAGGACTGGACCAAGAGACTGATGCACTAACTGTTTGTGCAGTTCAACCACTACAGGTTCAGCCTGTCATCAAGTAGAATTAAATAAATTTCTTGCAAAACAGCACTGAATTCATTGACCTAGGTCCAAAAAATGCCCAGAGCTCTTCATTAATGAAGACATTAGTAAAGTATCTTGATCCTATGCCTCAGGTTGGATCGCTAGTAACAGTTTGTTACATCCAGTGAGTACAATGCCTAGATTCAAAAGGGAATTTTAAAAAAGACAGCAAGAACTGAAGTGTATGGAACACATGCTATTTCACCCAACACAAGGGGCAACTGCAGCTCCCTCATGTCCAGACAGCTGACAAACTGTTTCAACTCTACGGTTATATTCAGAGGGTTTTTTATTTGTGGGTTTGGGGTGGGGTTTTTTTGGGGGGGCGGGGCTAGAGGGTGGAGGTGTTTTGGTTTTTTACGTGAAGCATCATTAAGAAACAAGTTTCCTACTTGGTGCCAGCAAGGAGATTCCAAGTTTTTTAGATTTCAGTTTATACAAAAAACATTGTTGGGTGAGAGTCTGAAAATAATCAAAGTAAGTTACAATGCTGGGTTTACCTTTGTTGAAAAGTAATTATCCAAAATTTATTCAGCATTATGACAATGAGAATACATTAAGAAATTAAATTGTACTAGCACAAGGTACAAGTCTATAATCCAAAGGCACTTATGATCTAGTTAGACACGAATACATGTTATAATCCAAAATAGCTTAGCTTTTTCACCCAAGATAGTATTACTACATCAGGAGCATGTTAAGTGAACCATGGGTGAATAACTGCAAGGCTCTTCCAAGGCAGCTCAGATAACACAAGCAGGGAATACAACCATCGGTCAGTATGAAATTTAAGGCACACACCCACTGGAATTAGCCTACCTACTGATGCAGACCCCAGCAGTGGAACAGCCAGCCCTGGCGAACAGGGAGCCGTATGCTCAAAAGTGAAATTACTGTGCACAGAAAAGAGTTTTTAGACAAATTTGCCAAAGTGGCAATACTGCGACTAGCAGTAGATGTAGAAGCTAACTGAGGGAATAGCTGTTAGAGGCTGAAAGACCTACAGTAGATTCTAGGAACACTTACCAGGCAAATAACAAGAGCTCACTGATACAACCCTGTTGCACCACTTATATTTGCCACTTCTGAACTGCTTGAAGATGCCATGCAGCACATACACAACAAAATAATCTTTTTTCTGTAGCTAGTAGCAGAATTTATTTTCAGTTCTTATTTCATGAACTTTAGAGCAATGTTTTACTATTCAACAAAATCTACATCAAGTCAATACATTAATGCTGTCCAAAAAAGGAAGAAATTAATTTCTTATCCCTGTAATTGATTCCACCTTGGAATAATTCACGTAACTAATTTCAGGACGGCGAAAGCTGTAAACTGCAAGGATTATAAGCCAGAATCTTATGTGTAAGAAGTGTGTTCAATCACCTTAGTAAATTTTTGTTAATTTTTGGACAGACAAGTGTAAACATTTCCAAAGATAAATAAGATGGAGAAAAGCAATACAAACTATGCAGCTTCCAGGAGGTTGTCTCCAGCCAGCAGTAAGCAAGCCCAATATTACAGAACTCACTATATTAGGAGATTTTGGGGACAGACRTCAAAAAGAACACTCCCAACTGTGGAAAAGAAATATCTCTCCTTTATAAATTAACAATCCTTTAAATGGACAACACTGTTTCAGAAATTAATTCCAAAATGTAGTGTAAAACAAGAMGACAACTCCCGTCTTCCATGTTAGTTTTTTGGATCTTCCACGTCCAAAGTTTTAAACTCAACATTAATTAACAACTGCTGTGTGGCAACTGGAACACTTCAGTATTTTGATAGTCCTTTCCTACAGGATGCCCATTACAGTGTCAGGAGGCACCAGACACTCCACCTCACAAATAACTCCGCTCACCCTGTGTTCTCAGCAAAAACACTGTTGACATGAAGTGATCCCTAGTCTCAAATTATAGCTCTGTTAAGATTTGTTCATGCCTTTTGGTAGAGCTATTTCAGCTGTGTGCAGACTCACTTGAAACACAGAGGTGACTGCAAATGCTCAGCACTCAGGACATCTTATACAAAACTGCTCTGGATGCCATTTCAGCTATTAACATGATAACATTTCTGTAGAAGTTCGATAAAAGCTTTCCTGCTGATGACCAAAAATGGACTAATACCATTTCCCTAAAGGAACAGGAACACACAATAATGCACACTCCTCATAAGCAAGAAAATTTGTAGTTTCCACCTGCTGGCAGAAGATGGTAAATACTTATCTTGTAGAGGAAGAAAGTGCAAAGAGTTACATTCTACCTTAAAACTCAAACTACTAGCATATAAGACTTTCAAAAACCAAACCMAAACAGCCTAGAAAACTGAGACATCACCAAAATATTAACAGAATTATTTGGAATTACAAAAACATTCAGGTGGTTAAAAACTAATCAGTTGATGGTCTCACTAACTTTTAGCATCAGCCTAGACAGCCTGCTAAAAGCCTATTTTCCCTTGTTATGATTATGAAACAGATTGCACAGTGTTCTGATGAGGAAATACAGAACCCAAACAACCACCATTTCCCGTAATCACCATGCTGGGGGAAGGGAAGGGGGAGGGAGGATAAAGGGGGAAGGTAAAGGGCAAGGGGGAATAACCACAGTAAAGTCTAGTTAAAAACATACGAATGGAGTTGTGGGAGTTCCAGAAAAAACTAAGAATTAAGAATAAAAAACAACTGACACACCTTCTGAAAGAATGGCTTCCTTCAAATAGAGTAGCACATCTGCAAATTTTCTGACATCATTCACCAGTTGCATGATATATTCTGGATCCACAACAGGATTATCATAGCAGTCAGAGTTGGAGCTAATGCTGCTCAGAGAGCTGCTCTTGGTGCTGCGCCCCATTCCCCAATTTCCTGAATTAGAGATGGTGAAGAAGTTGGAGGTAGACAGTCGGGCTAATCCCAAACCACGCTTGTTACTTCCACCGTTCTGTCGCAACATCCCAGCAGCCGCTGTGCTTATAGAGCTCTCGCAGTTAACACTCAGTGTCGCTTAATGTCCATTTGACAAGCCAAAGATGAAACCCTTAAAAATTGGGAGGGGGGTAGGAGGTGGAGGAGAAGGAAAAATGCTGATTAGTATAGAAATATATGTGAAGTAGTATTTTTGCACTGACAACATCCAAAACTTCTTTCAAGATGATACTGCTTTACATTACAATGCTTAATTGAAGTATTATAAAGGTTTTTGACTGTTTGAAGTTATTTTAATTTGTACAGCAGATACAATGTTGCATAAAAATCAATGGTATGCAGAAATTATTTCAAAAGCTAATTATGATGCATGCTGATTTCGTGGGAAAAGTTTCTTCCCTGAATATTTATTCTGGAAACCTTAAAAATCAAGTTCTTTACATTTACTCTGAGACCTGTTCTTTACCACAAAATGTTACTACAACTGAATACAACTGCAAAAACACATGATGTGATACAGACCATAAGCAACATCCCCACTTGCATCAACCACCAAGCTTCAGCATCCTGTCTCTTAAGATAATAGACAGCCTTGATCTGATAGGATGAATTTTTGTTGTGTAGATTGCACTGAGCAAGAAACTGTGGCCTATCACAGTTCGTCTCAGAATGGAAAACATACTGAAATAAGTTATGCGGGCTTTTCAGCCCGCTATCTTTTAATATGAAAGGCAATCAAAGGAAAGACATAGAAAAGTGAAGAGATTTAAAAAGATTYTAGAATCAAAGTTTATCTGCAAATCTCAGTGCAGTTATCTTGGAGGGCGTTGCTCTGCTTTAGTACACCTTAACAGTTCCACCATAAAAATGCACAAATTTGGGGGAGATTATATTGGTATAACTAAGCAACTACCAGCATTCCTCTCGTTTAGGAAAAGCAGAATGCTACTGCAAATTTCCCCATGTCAGGTTAAGCGATTCATTTCAGAGCCGCAAACTCCAGGTGGCGGAGTCAGGTATGGTTCCAGCAGCTCGCACAATGCCTGCTATTATTCTCTCAACACCAGGATAAATTCTCAATGTTTACACTATATGGTAAACACTACAGGGGGGAAAAAAAAAAAACAAAAAAACAAAACACCACAAATTGGAACATAACAGCTAAAAAGTTAACATAGGTTGCAGACATATCTGCAGCAAAATCTCAAATTCAACTATTTTAGCTAAAAATAAAAGTTACTATGATCTAGAAATGCAGGTTGAAACAGGTTATCCTGCACGYTTGTGTTTGGTTAGACCAACTGAAGAAGTAGCATCTTTAACATTTTGAACATTCCCACTATGTATTACAACATTATTCTAATGCACTTCAATTATTTTTCCATTATTTCTGCTTTATTGCTCTTTGGAATTTAAAAATATCAGAGGAAACGTGGTCGAAGCAGTTGTTTTTGTAATTAATCTGGCAGACCTTCCAGGGAGTGTGCGCTGGGGGGAGGGGGAAGAAAACTTCAGAATTTAACACAAATTAACTGCTCTAATTTCTGTTTACTGTTTAAAGTCAGTACCTATAAGAACACACCTGAGACTATACAAATAATGCAGATAATTAAGCAATTCCAAACACCTCAAGTAGATTGAAGTGAGGCTTACATTTAACATTAAACATAATGTTTAAGAAAGTTTCTTCTGTTCCCACATAAAATTCTATGGCTACAAAGCTACTCTGCAATTCTGCCTTGCAATTACAGAAAAGAAAGCCACATAACCTTCTCTCCTTTTAACAAGTGTGATATCTATTTATATCGAGACAGATATTTTCATATTATTTAAAAGACATGCCTCTTTTAAGTCTGGCCAGCTTCAGAGTCAACTTTAAGTAGCATGATGTGTTAGACCTGTTCCCGTAGCTGTGTTATTTTCGAGATATGTTGCATTTTTTTTTTATTCAGACAAGCAACAGGTACTGCAATAAAGCCACCACTTTGAAAATTATAAAAGTGACGACAAAGTGTTTCTGAACGGGAAAAACTTGAGAGAAACGTCTGCTGTGAAGTAGCAGCAGAACCAAAACTGAAGAGTTTAGTACAAGTCACCTTTTCCTCGTAAATATTAGCCCTTAAGTCTGCTCCTCCTGCGTTACAAGGCAGATGGGGAAAAGCTTCCCTCATAGAACACATGCCTTTCATTATTGAGAAGTGTTTCATATTTCTTCAGGAGACTCCGGCTTTGAAAACGAAAAGCGTCCACCAGCTTTTCTATAAACGCCTCCAGACTCCTCTGGTTAAGAGCGAGCCATTGCCAGTCCCGACGGAAAAAAGAAAAAAAAAATAAAGCGCCAGATATTTCAGAAATTTGCTCTCCCAGCACAGTTTCCCCGGTAGGGAGGAGAAAAAAAAGGAAAAAGAAAAAAAAAAAAAGAGAACACGCTCCCGAAGGGGCCACGTCGCTCGGCCGCTGCCAGCCTCCTGGCCGAGGGCAGGGCCGCTCCCCGTGCCCCGGGCGGGGGTCGGCGCTCCGCCCTGCCCCGCCGCGCATTCCTGGCGGCCCGCCGCCGCCGCCAGACCGCACGTCCTCCGCGGCCAGGGATTCCCCCGCCGCCCGGCCGCGGGGGGAGCTGCGGCGCGGCAGGTAGCGGGCAGAGGCCGCGGGGCCGCCGCCGAGAGACCGCGTGAGGTGCGGGGCAAGGCCCCTCAGCCCCCACCCGGTACTGCTGCAGGGAACCGCCGGGSGGGGAGGTGGGCTCGGAGGGGCGAGAGCCGCACCGGGGACCCGACAGGAACGGAAGAGGGGCGCGGGGCTCCTCCAAACGCCCCCGCTCCCCCRGCCACTCGCCGCCGCCCTGCCCCGCGCCCACCCGCGGCTCCTCCCGGCGGCGACAGGCGACGCCCCCACCCTCCCGCCGCGGCGCGTGGCGCGTCCTACCTCCCCCGGCAGCGGCCCTTACCGGAGAGCGGCGGCCGAGCGCAGGCAGCAGCCGGGCCACCGCGGGCCCTGCGCACTCCCGCCCCGCTGCCCATGGAGCGCCCTCCCCACAGCGCGGCCCGCGCCGCCGCCGCCGCCCCCGGGGTCGCCGCCGCTCTCGGCACCGCCCCCTCAGGCCCGCGGCCCGCCGTTGGCCGGCCGCGCGCCGCGGGGCGGGGCTCTGCGCGTGCCCCGCCCGAGTGGCGGTGCCCGGGGAACGGACCCCCTCCCGCGGGCGCGCAGCGCGCGCGAGGTGGGGCGGGGGGCGCCGGGGAGCGAGATCCGGCCGATAAGCCGAACAATGGCCGGTGGGACACGGGAAGGGAGGATTCCCCCTCCCGCTCCCGCCGCATCGCCCTCGCTGCGCCGGCCGCCAGCCGGGCGGGGAGCACCGCGCGGCACCTACTGCCGCCGCGCAACGCCCGCTCAGCCGCGGTGCTGCGCCGCGCCGCCGCTTCGGTGCCGGGCACGGCCCGTACCTCCCGAAAGGAGCTCAGAGCTGCCCGGCATTTGGCGTGCGTGCTGCAACGCTCGGGGAACGGAGAGCGCGAGCGAGCATGCTGCGCAGAAATAACTGGTGTACACAAAACAGGCTTCAGAAGTGAGGAAGAGTCCACCTTCAGCCTGCCTGGTGTTTAGCAAACAGGATTTACTTTTAAGTGCCCAACAAGAAACAAAAACACTGTGGCAGAGGGGAGAATGTATTTCTCATACTCAACCTCCCACGCTTTCTACTCCTGAATCTAGTATGTCATTCATTGTACAGCTTCCAGTATTGTTATGAGTGAGATGTGTGCGTGCACACGCACACAACTTTTGTTTCTACTATACTMGGCTTGCTTTTATTTCTGGATGAGCTCTGTTGGCTACTTAGGGAAAATAAAAGCAGTAACAAAATCAAAGTGTAACAACATCAGACTATACCCCCAGGATGGGAGTGAATTCAGCTACCCAGACAGCCCAAATTTTGGCATAATTTAACTTCTGGATTTAGCTGCATTTGCACATATATGCACATTTTTCTGGTTAAGAAGAAAAAGAAGTTGGAAAAGCAGAAG
This sequence comes from Oceanodroma leucorhoa, assembly GCA_030449065.1. Lineage (NCBI taxonomy): Eukaryota > Metazoa > Chordata > Aves > Procellariiformes > Oceanodroma > Oceanodroma leucorhoa. The sequence continues at coordinate 12,143,490 of JASVER010000010.1, forward strand.
TTTGCAGCATCATACAGAAACTCAAATAGTTCCCAGGAGCATCAGGACCTTTAGACCTCTGTACAGACTTTTGTTACATCAGCTCACAGTGACTGATGGCAGCCGTAGTTTTTCCATCTTTTAGAGGCAGGGACTACAAACCCACACTTTATTCCTCACTAAAGGCCATTTAAATTCAGCAATCTTAGATCTGATGCCCAGGTTCTGGCATGGGACATACTTTCGATAACGTATCCAAGCCCTCAGCATCTAATTCTTAGCCCAGTCCCTYAACCCGAGCAGTTTCAGGCTTGAAATTCGCCATCCTTGCTCCAGTCTCCTTCTGCAGCCATTCCAGCACACTACCCATTCAGCATTTTGTGTCAAAGTACCAACCTCCTCCTTGGTCCATTCTTCCTTTCCATATATGCCATAATTTCTTCTGTTGAAAGAATTGTATTCCATTTCTATTGGAATTTTTAAAGCCTGAAACTAAGCAACCAAACTAAAACAAGTTGTGACATTACTTATCCCTAGTGTCAATATTAAGCACTGTTCAATAACTTTTCTTTACCTTAAAAAAATCCTAAATAAAATACAATGTAAATTTAGAAATCCAGTAAATGGTTATAAATACTTTGAGTCTTCTAAGTATGGAGAAAAGCAAACAAAGAAAACAATCCCCTGAGCTTCAAAAAGATTTTGATCATTCAGGTAATCGATCCAGCAGATGTCAAAATCAGGCCAGAGTAAACAATTGTAAACTAATTTAAGGTAAAGGAAGGAACTATGGTAGGGAATGCAAGTTAAATAGTACAATCAGCAATCACATCATCAGAAAAAGTATTAAAGGTTTATTGTGGGAAAAGTCATTGAAACCATTAGGTAAGTGTCCAATAGCTATAAAAAAGATAAACAAGAAATTCCACCTATACKTATCAATAGATACAATACAAAGCAATGGGTACTATTTGGTCTGCCAAACCTTTGTTAGAAAGAAAAGCACATAGCTACAGCAGACTCTCTCTCTTCCTTACAGACACTATTTCTGAAAACAGAAGTRGTTTTATCTTGCCATAATTACACCATTCCCAGGCACATTTTAGAAAATGCAATGAAGGATAAACTCAGCTGTTCCGAGTACATACCCAGCTCTAGTCCTTTCACTGTTTCTGAAGTAGACATACCTTCCGTAATGCTTCAGCCCCTCCATGCGTTAGTCTTCTCTCTCTCATCTCGGCTCCCACATAGGCTGACCTGCCTCTATACAAGAATTCAGCAAATATGTTTTTGCGAATCATTTATTTGCAAAAAAACCCAGTTCCAGAAGTCAAACTGAAAGTGACAAAAAGTAGAACTATTAGGATTACATGTTTTTATGCTTCTGAAATATTTTGTTTCAGGCACTTCTGATTTAAAACAYAAAAGTGTTCTACATTGTGGGAGGCCTAGCTTCAAACATCTTTTGAAAAAAGGATTTGAGCCCACATCTGCCACATTATGTGAATGTTAAGTGAAGTTCTGGGTTTTCCTCAAAGTAAAACAACAAACAACTGTCCTTTTTCATTTTGGTTGTTCAGRGCTTTTTTCCTCCCCATTTTCAGTTTGGCTGCCAAATTGAATACAGTCTCTTCTGCGTTCCCCCTGAATCAAGACTAGTGCAAAACAGCTGCAACCATGTCCCAGACTGTACAGTGTTGATTACCTCCTAAATCGCCTTGGAAAATATTACATGAAAGAGAAATGGAAAGAACAGATCTACCTTCAAGAAAATGCGGTTTGCATAAAAGGCCAGGTCTACATCACAGCTTGCAACTTTCGCTGCAGTAGATAAACTGGAAGGAAGATTAAGGGTCTGACAGCTGCTGTATTTTGGTCATCCTTTGCTACTCCACAGGGCTAATGCCCCTTTTTAGCCAAGTATAACCTACAGCATCACTGATGCTGGCTTCAGGGAAACAACAGAAGTTGAGCAGGTAAAAGGTTGTTTAAAGTCACCTTTTTTCTGCACTTCATCCAGCTATCATAGTTTGCTTGAAATGAACAATCAGTTCATTCAATGAACAGTCAGTTGTTAGGCAAATAGTGAAGACCGGGGCAATAAAAATAGTACAGTGTCTCAACAATGTATTGTCCAAGAAAAGACACCAAAATCGAATTTGTTTTCGTTAAAAATGCTGAATTTTCCTGTGAGCAGCCACTGAAATCTCTAACTCAGTAAAAGCCACTTGTGTCATTCTTTTAACAGTTTTGTTTTCCTGACAGGGYACGTGTACATAGTGAAATAAAAGGTATAGCACATCTCTCTTACAAAGAAAAAAACCCATCCCAATCTATGGAGTAAACTCCAAATGCCTGCTTCTCCCTTCTCAGTGTTGAACAGCACTTTACTCACACAAAGTCCCTTTGAAATCCAGGGAAAAGCCTGCCTGATGAAAGCTGCTCTACACTGCAGCTTCCAGGCACTGCTAAAAGAAGAAACATTCCTAGGTAGCAGCATTAATGTAACTAGAACTGGGAAAGTGACATTTATTAAGAGATCACTTTCAAAATACTGTCTCTGTTCTATGTATCTGCAGAAGTGCCAAATATTCTAGACTAGTTGGAAGACATAAATTGTGAGTATATAACTTGCTGCGAGCAATAAGAGTTCAATACAGAGCTGGATATTTGTTACTGTTGTTAACTGCCATGTCAGCAAGGGAAGCAGCAGCTGAGGAGGGAACCCAATTCTAGGCACACACTCAGCAGACTGTAAATAAAATCAAACAAATTACTTAGAGAGGTAACTTGGTAGAATTTTCCACCTTCTGCTTACATTCCAGTGAGCAGAATTCTGCTCTCAGGAAGCATTTCCATAACCCTATTTTTCCAAGAATCTTATATACAGGCTCCTGCAAAAGGCCAACATCATTTGTGTATCAGAAAACAGTTAAGACTCAGCTCCTGTTAAAGGAAATAATGTGACATCTTTGGTAAAACAAAACCTTGCCCACAGCTCCATTTTAGGTTCTAATGAACAGTCAGTGAAGAACAGCTAGAACTCAAAATTATTTGTATAAACTCTGAGAAAACTCAGAAAATTGTTCCCCCAGCYCCATTGCATCTATTGCTGGTTTATAAAAGAATTTAAGTTTTCTCTCATGAGATCTCCATTTTGGCTGTAATAAATGCCACCCACCTACCTGAGAACCCATCAAGATACCCAGATTCATACGCACTTCCTCGAACATCCTGCATTTCAGCCAGTGCACCAAATGCCCTTAGGGCAGCTACGTGGGTGAAACTGCAGCAGCCACTATGCACCGGAATGAACCTGCAGCGCCAACTGATAGAGAACAGAAACACCCCATCTCCTGCAGACATGCTTCTCACCCAGGGATCAGCCATCTCTCTCTTCTCAGCCCTGATCTTCAAGGCAGACCACAAAACACTTCAAAAGATGAGCAAGGGAAATGAAATTCATAGCTTTAGCAGGTATTAAGAGCCTTATTTTTTGTTTAATGGCTCATTACAATTCACCCCCGAGATAATCCCTCCATGCTTTTTACCGTGATGAACGAGGCCTCTTTCTTTTCTATAGGAGATAATCACTTAATCACCTCTCCCCCTGCTAATAGTCCTCTTCTCCACTAATCTCCCCTCTATTTCACAATTATTGACTGTTTTTTCTTTCAGATGATCTACCTGATATTTAGCCTAATGCAGAGCAGTTATTCTCAGTTATTCTCAAACGTGATGCCCCAAAACTTGTTGGCTTTTTCTTTTCAGTTACATCAACCAATCTAATTGAAAACTCTTTCCCTGGTCTTTCCTTTTTGTATATAACATCCTGCCCTGCTGAGGATGAGCTACATACCGTCATAAACTATTCCTCAAAAACGATGCAAGGCTGGAAGCATGATGTGAGAAATGCAACTGGACACAAAACAACTCCATTTGCTAATCCTCCAGGGAAAAGGATCGCCACTGGCACGGGCAGCACCCCATTTCCTAACTTTCAAAAAGCAGTTTCTTAAAGAACTTCCACCTTAACTGGCAATTGCAAAGGAGGACAGTGGGTGGTGAGGAATGAGAGGAAAGACTGCATGAAGGAAACAACTTCGGGAACCTTCGCAGCTTGCCAAGCGCACTATTAACCAACAGTAATTACGGCACAGCGACCTGCTGCTTTGGGAGCCAGGAGGCCTGAAGCTAACCACCCTGGCTCAGTTAGCCCCACCTGCTGTACCGGTACCAGCTGGATTTAAGGGAGAGAAAGCCCAACAATTAAGGGTTAGCAGAGAAACAGGCTGTTTCTGCAGGGAACAGGAGGTTTGGCTGGGAACTGCTTGTAGGTGGTATCTTGCCAAAGGCTGTCAGCCGGGCTGTTGGTTTGATGTGCTCTGGGTAGCAGGGTTACTGCTGCCAGCTGAGGGAGAGGTGGGAAGCAAAGCTGCTGGTGCTGGATTTGCCTTGCAGGGGAAAGGAGTTGCGATGTAGCTTCTGTTGGCTTTGTGTTTTGAATTAAGGGTTGGAAGTAGATTATAAGATACAGAGGCAGTGTTACCCCATTTCTGAAAGTCCTCTGGATGCCAGGCCTGTGGGGTGCTGTGGGGGCTCCTGCTGCCACTGGGTTTCTTTCTCGCGGCTCTGGAGCATGCCAAAATTCTTCTGAAAGTGCTGACCATTGCTGCTCTCGGCTCTAAAGCAAAAATTCCTTTATATGTTCTTGACAATTCTTAGTAGCTTAAGTGTTTGATAATCAGATGAAAAACAAACAAACAAAAATGCGTGGCTAGAAACTTTTCCTTCCCTCCATCTGCAGAATTACTAACACAACAGTAAGTCAATTCAAGTGTAGCAAACAAAACCCCTAATCCTCCACAGTTTCATTACTATTGTTAGAGAAAAATGGAGTGTAATTTTAAAATATTTCTTTGCCAGAGAGAACAGTGTATTTCAGGTTGGGAGAGCAGGTAAGGTCCTTAAGTAGCAATCAAATGCACTCTATGTGATTAAGTGGTTATTACTTCCAGATCTGTGCTTTTGCCTCTTCCTTCCTTCTCCTGCCTCTRATGTTGTGGCATGATTGTCCAAATCCAGTCCTGACAAAAAGGTCCAGGTTAAAAGAACCCCTATGGTTAAAGGTCTTGCAGTTCACTGGGATCATTTTGCCAAGAGAGTGAGTTTAGCTTCACCTGCTTTAGGTGAAGCTAGAATAATTTTTCTCATTGTGGCTTAGGGTTTTCTGTGCTAGTCCCACAGACTCTATTTGGCTTCCATATGCAGTTTTGTTGCCAGGGATCACATTTTTATATTGGAGCCTAGACAAATAAAAGAGAGATTCAGCTAAAGATCAGCACTGTTGATACTTCAGCTGTTGTACAGTTTGCGCAGGAAGAAACTGTTTCATATTCAGGTTTTTATGCCAGTGTATCTGTTTCAGATACAACGGTGTATGTTTTCTGTTTGGTTTTTTTTTGCCCCCCACCTTGGGAGGAAAAAAAAAAAGAGTTAAACCAAAACTATTCCTAGCTGCTTTCAATTATGTAGGCAAAAAAACTGCCTTATACTGCACTCATAACAAGGTATGTTATTCTCGGTATTCTACTTGTAAGACTGTAAGTGAACCTTGTCTGCTGGGTATAGTTAAAGAATAAAGATGGCTGCTGTGAGATAGTAAGGACAACTGAGCTAACCATGGTGAATTTGAAGCATAGTGACTACGTGCGCTGTTATAACAGTATATCTGAACTGCAGCTAGGGGACCGCTCAGATAATAGAGGAGGGAAAGGTGATGAACTGTGTTCTCCTGTGCATGACTAATGGTCAGTATTTGGTGCTTCAGGACCAAAAAGGACTGGAAAATACAGGTTATTCTCATCATTACAGAGCAAGGTATACTTAACCCTTACTATAGCTCATAGGTAATTAAGGTCTATCCTAAAGTAGATCTATCTGATTGTTCTGTTTCTAACTACAGAGGCAGCATCTGACTGTGATATTACCATGGCTAGGAAAACATAAACCAGCTATAATGTATGGCTGATCTGAAGTTTTACTGAATTTCCTATGCTGGTCACATTACCTGAGGAATTGTATTTTGTACAAGGAGCTCATTCAGTGGTTTTCATCCTGGACTTTCTAACTTGAATATCTCAGTCAAGTTCTTTCTAACATCTTAGCAAATTAAGTATTACAGTCTGCTTTGTGATACAGTAGTCTTAATCATCTGTATTAATTTAGGTCTTTAAAATGACCTCCTACTTTATTGAACACTGGTGAGTATATATGCTAGAGGGTATAATATTAATGAAGTTGCTAAAGTGATTACAATGTGTTCATAGGTTTTGAAAGTACAGTGCTATTGCCTGTCTCTTTTGCTGTTAGTGAATTCAGATCAATATCCTGAGGCAATATTGTCATGAGAATTCTGTAGCATATAACTAGATTAGCAACAAAGGTGAGCCTCAGGAGAGGGCTCTACTCCTAGTCCTGCGTAACAGTTCACATGATTTGTCGGTGGTGTTTCTCATCTAAAAAAATCTGCTCGCTTCTGTCAATGATAATTATGAATGCCTCTTGACCATGAATATGAGCTTCAGACAAAGCTTCTGGGAGAGGACTCGCTACTCTAACATTCTTATTTTACATTATCAACATTCTATACTGGGCCAGGACCTGAGCTTTTCCACTCATCAGTATTTCCTTTCTTTCAAAGTATTGGATCTTCACTCAAGTGATATAATTGCAAACAGAGGAAAGAAACATCTGTCATGCAGTTGCCAGACTAATGCCAGATTTGTTCACATGGACAAATAAATGCAAGTAGAAAAGATACAGGTATGGGCCCTTTAAGGGTGAGAAAGGTACTGAACGCCTCTTAAATATGTTTGAGTATGCTAATCCCTGAACTGCTGTACAGAAGCTTCAGTAAAACCAGTGAACTCTATTCTGTTTCTGATGAGAGAGTTGTAGATGCCAGGTCCCAAGGGACAACTCCTGAGCCGATCTCAGCTGTGAACCTTCCAGCAGCGTAGGTGCAGCACCTGCATTCCTGAAGGGGATTTCCTACTGACCTTAATGGCTCTTTGCTCAGGGCACAGGTTGTTCAGCTGTCCTATAATGAGGCTCCTGAATCTTCCCATTCACAGTACAGGGAGTGTAGGTGCCTAATACAGGATTCCCTGAAGGCCATGGGCTGGGACACCAAGAGTTATAGCCCATCAGCCTCTCACTGGACTTGGCCCAAAAGTTGCTAATCCAACACCAACAGTGGTTTGTCTGTTTTGTTTKGTTTCCTGTTTTTGCTTTAAATAGTAATGATGAATCTGATTAGCTGCAAGACACCAGATGCTATTGTAATATAAGATTTGAATAACAGATGTGAGAACAGACTCTGGCCTTGGTTTAAATGACATATGTTATTTATTATTATTAAACATTTTCTTGTGCAATGAAAGCCAGGTTTTCTGCTCTTTGAGAAACTCCTTACTGTACAAATATATGTACAAAATCAGGACCGTTATTATTTTATGCGTATATATAAATCTGAGAAAATAAAATTGCTGTATCTGTAAGAGCAGTATATATTTTGAAATACGATRCTGATCACAGAAAGGTTAAGTGATAAGCTAATAGAATTGATCTATTTCTGTCATCTCACCTAGATAAAATAATCCAACATGATACTCATGGTTAAAGGTCAATAAAGGAAGCTCTGTTACTTTTGGTTATGTATATGGCATAAAACTACAGAGTACAATTCACTACATTGAAAACCACAGTTCTTTAACAATTTTATTCTGACAAAAGCCGTAAGTGGCTTGCACTCACTGATAGCTATTAAAAAGGAGTTTAGTTTCAGCAAATATTCTTTTATAAGTCTGTAGCCCTAATGAGATATCTGAATTACATATAAATAGAAAACTGCAGTATGAAATAAAAATAAATAACCCAACCCCTACTTGTTTATGTCCAAGTTATTACTGGTTCATTGGCACCTTAGCAGTATGGAACTGTGATAACAGCATGAATGAGAAATGGAAGTTGACAGGTTTGCAAATCTAGTGAATGGAAAGGCCACTGATGTCACCTGAGCTATGGCAGAACGCACTCTGACTGGAGAYGCTCCTCAGCTTCCTCCTGTGAATTAACTTGTCTTGGTAGGAAGACGTGGGGATTCCCCGTCAGTGCCCCAGCTTGCCCCATGACTCAGGAAGATGGTGGTCCCCACATATGGTGGGATGCCTCTGTGAGGAGTCTTAGACCACATCAGGTCAAGATGACTGCAGGTAGAGTCCTTTTGCTTTGGCAGACACTGCTGGTGGCTGCTCTGGGAAGAGGAGTCCAAGTAGGTACAAGCTTACAGAGAGGCAGATTTCATTCTCCTAGAACCAGAGGTCTTTACCGAGTGCAGCCCGCAAACCTGGCTGGTTCCTTCCTTGCCACCCTGGTACTGTTTTGTGGAGCGGCTTTGGAGACCATCCTCTTCAGATAGACAGCCTCCAATTCAAGATTTAGCCATGAAGCAGCATATAATCAAGAAAGCAACACTGGCAATCTTCTTTAGTGTAGGAATGCGACTCCAGTGCTGATGGAGCATTTGCCATCTAATTTCAGTAACTTCTTCCAACCAGTAGAAAAATCTCTGAGACAGGCTTGGCTGCCAGACATTACAGGCTTTGAAGTCTGCTGGCAGGTAAAAGCTGCATGTCAGTGACCTACAAAAACATCAAAAGGTATGTCAGGGAATGCTGTTGCAAGGGCTGGAAGCTGGAAACCTAAATGAAAATCCTCAAAGATAATATTAAAGGACTTCAAAGGTAGGAGATATGTAGAAAATCAACAACACTGGTCAAAATCAGACAAAGAAACAAAAATTTTCTCTGACTTGAATAGAGGTTGGAAAGGAAATAAAAGGGAGAAATATGTACTACTTTTTATGGTTACGTGTACTGCGTAAGCAACAGCTATCTTGTCTTCAGGGTGTGTATATCAGTACACTCAGAATGTAAATATATACAGTTAATGCCTCAAAAAGAGACTAATAATTGACATCCATATTTTTCTTCTTAATCATGTATCTAAAGATGCTGTATAATGAGATTTTTTTTAATAACATAGTATATCACGGTGTAGCGAGCATGTAATAGTGAAATACACCATCATTAAAGATGGGGTCCTTCACATAACCTGCATGAATCCAAATGTGGGACCTAAAAGATTCAAAGCTAAAGGCATTAATGTAGGAAATTTAGTCAGCTATAGGTTAACCTCAATAGTATAAGACTTTTATAATCTCTGGTGCTTTATCTCTTAAGTAACGATCTTTCAGCGATAAAAACCTAACATGAGAACTTAAAATTTATGTAGAAGAAACTTTGGAACTGGAAATAGGTAATGCTTCAAAATAAGGATGACCAGGCTGGGTAAGACCAAGAATCCAGTAAGACCAGTATCCTGCTGCTTATAATAGCCATGAATGGATGCTTAAGGAAGATATGAAACACTGGACAGGAATACATAACATTTTTCCTGAGCTTCTAGCTGTTTGCAGCTGAGAAACTTCCTGAGCCAAACATGACTTCTGTATATCTAGTAATTCCAAGTGAATTCCTCTCCTGTGAACTTGTRTAGTTCTCTCCTGAAATAAAACTTTTAGCAAACACTACATCCTGTAGCAGGGAGTTCCCAGCTTTAACATCTGAGAGTCACAGCTACTGTACTGACATTCAGACTGGGTTTCTGAATCTGGCTCCTGCCACAAAACCTGTTCTGTGAAGACAGGCTCTATCGGAACAAGCTGCAGGAACGGGTCCTCCATCAATGCCATTGTGCAATGAGTGAAAGAAATCAGAAAGGAGAAGGAAATAGCAGCAGCATATGATCTTGAACATTAAAAATGGCCACGTGAGGACACTTTCAAAATGCATTATAGCACGCTTGTGTGTGCGCTGTGTGGTTTACCACGGTGCCAGAGTACACAGGGCTGTAGTTGAAATTCCATTGGTAATTTTTTTCCTTTTTGTGAAGTTCTGTTTTCAATTTTCAGTGTGTAGCAATGTCACCAAATGTGGGAGAAGCTGCTATCACTCTGGACTTTTATCATTGCCTATGCACTGGGGATGYGTAACAGAAATGGATTTCTTTTTTTATTTGTTTTTTTTTTTTTAGTTCCAATGGTAAGCACTGATTCCCTGTAGCTTCCGGTGTGGACAGATAAGCTTACAGGCAGGTGGTACGGTAGATTAGAATTTTCCTGCTTTGCATCCATACAATGAAAAAAAAAAAAAAAAAAGCTGTGAAAAGGAATGCTGTTGAATATATCAGATACAGTAAGAAGGGTTAAGCTGTTCAGATAACCTGCTTTGGATTCAACATAAACCTTCCCCCCCCCTCCTCCTCCAGGAGGAAAATAAACAGTTCCCTTGTCCCTAGGGTGGTAGCAAGCCCTAACAAGGAAAAGCAGGACACATTCCTTCCTTCCTTCCTTTATAACTAGTCACTGAATTGCTCCCAACACATTCCAGATCTGGTACGATAGCTTAATTGTCTTCACCTGGAGGCCACTGCCTGAATTCCTGTCAGTTAATATAACACCTATGGAGTGAGGCACCACGATTTCTTTCTGATGAAAGTGGGTTATGCACTCAGTTCCATGGTCATGAGCAGTTTCATAGGTTCATTTGCATATGAAGATTTATGGGTTTCCTGGGTGTAACTGTGCCTATAAAAGTTTGAGTCTATAAATGTCATCAAACATAATTCCTCCCTAAAGACTTAGAAGAGATATATGAAAGATGAAGGACTGTTTATTGTAATAAGTTGTGGTTATGAGTGAAATTTTTAATTGCTTCCTTTACAATGAAAGGTCTGTACGGAGAAGGGAATGCTGCTGGTTTGCTTTCACTGGTGGTGAAATAGGGAAATTTCCGTAACAATTCATGATCAGGTGTGCAGTGTTATTCCATAAGGCAGCTGAAATTTTGCAAAGCTATTCAGACAATAATTCTTGTCACAGAATGTTGTCAACTCTAGGCCATAATTCTCCATTCTGTAGTCACAGATACCATTCACACAGAACGTCAAGAGGAATCCCAAGATTCACATCCTAAATCAGTGGTAAACCAGCAAGTTTATACCCTTTTCCAAACAAGTAGCTAGACAATTAGACTAGAAAAATAAAAATATTTAAACGTACGGACTCAAAGTAATTTGTCATTGTTATGTACTTGTTCTATTCCTACCATCATTTATGAGGTATTTTGTAATAAGCTTTCAAACCTCACTTGTGTTGCCTTCACAAGTGAAGCGAAATGTTAATGTTGTTATAGATAAAGACTCTGGAATAGCACTGAAAACAGTTGCTTCCTAGAAAACATGTTGACAGTTTGGTGAGGCATCAGGGAGTTCCACTAGACAGCAACTTATCACAGTATTTAATAGATAGCCAGAATAAGTTTTAACATAGACCAGTGATGGCTCTTTATTCATGTGTCCACTGCAGAAATGAAAATACGGTAAGTAAGATCAGAAAATCATGGTAAACATGACTCTGAAAGAAGTAAAAATGTGCAAGACTGCAACCAGGATGATATGCAACAGAGTGAGAATATTAACAATTCTGTTTTTACCCATGTTCACTGATTTGTAAATTTTATTGAGTGGAATAATGATTTAATGTAAGACTTCTGACAACAAAATGAGAGAATTATGTAAGCGGGAGACAAGTACAGAGGGGAATGACAAAAAAATTTCTGAATAAGGAAAGGCGTGTGTTTTACCAATGCTGTCCTGTTATACCCCTAAGTGTTAATCTAATCTAGACTGAAAGTTTATATAAACCAGAGCTTTGAATTCCCATGGCTAAAGAAACAAATATTGCTTTTTGAAAACTGCATAGAGTTATCACATGTTGTATACTCTTGTATATATCCTGTATCAACAAGTCTGTATTTTGGGTTGTGTTCAGAGAGCTGTGTCCTGTAGCTGCTTGTGATTAATTTCAAAATAAACCTGAGAAACAGAGGGGTCTTAAACATGTACAGGGCTCCTACTAGGGTGAAATCAATGGTATCATTTTCTTCTTAAGCTCAAAAGATTAAGTTCTGTGGCAAACAACAAAAAGCATCTGACAATGTTAGTCACTTTAATTTTGTTTTACAGATTACTCTCTGCATACTCACATCAACTATTTCAGTTATATAGGCTTTCTGAGGAACTTTTTTTTTTTCCTTTTTGTAAAGAACCTTAACATACCACAGGAAAGGAATGGAATACCTGTTTCTCAGGTGTCTTGTACAAATATGCTTCTTCATTGCTACCATAACTACCGAAACATTACCCAAAGTAGTCCAAAAGTGAGTTAGACTGGTTTAATGACTATGACAGCAGAAGGAATATGCTCATTAAATACACCTTTGGTAAATTAAACAAAAAATTAAGAGATTTGTAGATTATTAGCTCTATAGTTGCACTACTAATACTATTTCTGCACACCGTGTTTTACAGATATTCTATGAAAGCAAAGTTATGAAGGCAAAGAGGGCTACGCTGTTTCACCAGCGATAAGCCCCTACGGCCCAGATGTTCACTTCGACTGGGGTTAGTCCACAGGCGGTCGGTCACCTGTAATACACACATGAGACTTGGGAATGAAGATGATACGAATACAGACCAAGAAAACAACAAACCTARCTGTAGCATTTAAATTAGCTGTCAAGACTGCAGCAAATACATTAAGTGTGCAGTATTTGCGTGGGTTGCTTCCTTTAGCATTCGCCTTTCCGTCAGGCGGATGTCAGCGGCCGCGGCGCGGCTCCCACACGCGGCCTGACGGCGCCCCCCGGTGGCCGCTCGGCAGCCGCCGGCCCTCGGCCGCTCTCCCGGCCGCTCGCCGCGGGCGGGGGCTCCCCCGCGGCCGGGCGCCAGGCTCCCCGGCAGCGGCGGAGCGGGCGGGGRGTGAGAGCTTTAGTTTCACGTCTCTTCCTCTGGCTAAGTATCACACTGGCTACTCTAGCAAAGTTTTACCTTATCCGTGGGAAAATGGTTTGAAGAGAAGGGAGTTTTCCCTACTACTCTAAAATTGATTCAAATATACTCCTCAACCCATGGCTAGTATGATTAATACAAATAAAACATAGAATTGGGAGATACGTGTTTGAAGAAGAAAAGCTCAGATTGGATGGGCTGAAAATCTTCATCCCAAAATCCTGAAACAAACTAGGATAAGACGACTGTGGGATTGGTTCCATGGGAGATATTTCAAATAAATATACAAAGTCAGGGTGGTAAATGATTAGAGAACAGGCAATACAGTATCTGACTGTATAAAGGAGGGAGGGGACAGAAAGGTCCCTGAATGTGACCTGGATTGTCTGCAATAATTTAAAGCAAATAGCGAAGCGGTGAATAATCAGATGTAAAAGTAGACAAGATTGTATTGGACTTAGCTGATTTTTTTTCTCAAAAATAACTCGATTTTCTCRGCAAAGACAATGTCACATGCTTTATTCATGTGAATATTAATAAAACAGACTATATGGTGCCACTCAGAAATTTATTAATGAAGCTGGCAAAGTTGATAGTTTTTATAAGGATTATAATACAGKCAAGGAACTGGCTAAAAGTGGTAAGGTACTGAATGATTGAACGGTGAATCCAGCTAGAAGAAAGCTATTAKATTTTAATATAGTCGTTAGTGACCTGACATAAATGTTATCAGTGCTCTGTTGACAAAAAAATTAGAAGCTATCATTAATATTATGCAGAAAAAACTGGTTGATGCCAAGAAATGGAGGCATGAAACAGAATGAAATTCTACCATACAAACTATAACATCATACTTCTGAAGAATAATAACAAAGAATGTAATGTAAGGAGAACACAATATTTGGAAATAGCAAGCCAGGTTGATCTAGGTTATACAGGATGATGACAAGTGTGATACAGTTGTAAAAACATCAGGATTTATGTACCACCTGCGGTATTTGCTGCAGAAATAGGAGTGACACTGGTAAGACTTTAAAATGGAATATTCAAGTAAATCAGTACGCAGAAAAGACACACATGACTGGCACATGTGCAGGAATGACTACTGAGGTGACCAAGGGAAGAAAAACAAAGGCTGAGTGAGATTAGACGTGATTATTGCATATAAATATGTTAACCAGGTAAACACCGAGGAGGGAGATCTGCTAAAGCAAAAGGGCAATGATGATGGAGAATAAACCAGTATGAACTATCAATTTATAAATTAAGATTGRAATTTAGGACAAAGATCCTAACCTAGAGGAGTGAGTTTCTAGAACAGATTTCAATTGGAACATGGGAACAAAATCTTCAATGGTGAATCTAAACAAAAGAAATGAGGTGATACAGTGCCTCCAATAACAAGAACTGGACTTGATCCACATCTCTTCCRGGTCTATATTCTTCTTATAATATTATTCTGAAGGTTAATTAATTGTGCCTTTTTGCAAATATGACTCTAGAACGTGAATTTATTAGCTTTACAGTATTTGTGGTTTAGCCCCCAATYGACTAGAAAACTTCTGGGGAGAAACCCAGACCTATACAGCATGATATGCATAGCACCACTCTCTCCAGTGTTGTTCCTTCAGGAGACGTTGTTGAGTCTTCCATAAGCTGTCAGCCCAGCCTTACCTGTGGTGGAGCAGATATTTCCCAGATGATCCTATCAACTAAAGACTGGTGGGATGTGTTAATTTATTAGAGCCACCTAGGAAGAAGCTGAATGCTACCTTTAAAAGGTAAGAATGTAGTTAAATAAGATATCTATACTGGAATGGCTATACAGTGAATGGTCACAAGCACAGTGAAATTTCTGGTTTTATGGCACAGGTTGATTGGGAGTTTTGTAGGTTGATTGAGAGTTTTGTGCTACTACTTGGTTTGTGTTTGCATTAATATTGCCTTGGAAAAGCAAACAAACAAAACCCACAACCAAACTGAATATGTAAAGATCTAGTTTGGCTTCCCAATCCAAGAATCCACTACCATATATACAGTCATTTTCAGTTCTTTTTCAGACCACTGTTTTTATTAATTAGTATCTAGGAGGAAAGCTAGAGCTATTGTGTTTTGGTTGGGTGTTAGTTAAAGTATGTCATGCTGTTGGAGGAGACTATGTAGCTTTAAAGCAAACCTTAGAGCACTTTAATCCTTATTCTCACATTTGTTCCACTTTTCTATTAGTTCTCTTGCAATTTGTTGCTATTTTATTTTAGTTCAGTGATGGAATTCTGAAAACAGCAAATTCCAAGAGCACAACTGAAAATATCCTCAAAATATTAGCACTATGTTCACTGTGGGATTGAATTTTGCATTCAAAAGGAGGATGRTGAATCTAGAATCTTTGGAGAAGAACCTTAGTTTGGATCATTATCCAAAAGTTTGGAAAATGAGTTAAATTTTATTGAACTAGTGAGGTACTGCTTATGTGACCACAACTGAACTGAATAAACTTGGAGTCTGACTTGCTACTGTGAATGGGAGGTTGCATTATCCACCTCTAGAACTTCTAAGGAAGGACCATTATGACTTAAAATTACGTTTGTAGGAACCTCCCCCCCTTTCTCTCTCCTCCTTCCCTAGACTTTTCTTGCTTGTTTCAACCTTTTCTTCTGAGATTTCAATTACTACTTTGCTTCCCTCCTTCATCTAAGGTAGGAGTCAGTGCCCTGCTTCCCCTAAAATCCTACGTTATTCAGGTGTATGTAATCTTTTCCTCACAGATATTCTCTTCCCAGCAGCAGAGAGAGAACAGGCTATGGTTGTGCTACATTACTACACAAGCCTTATTTCCATTACAAATAAAAGCTTCAGATCTTCCTTACTGAGAAGATCTTGGAAAAAGTAGACACATCTGTTTCTTAAGACATGAAGGTCCCTCTGTAATTGGAACAATCGCTTTAAGCTGTGAGATGGCACAGAAAATGAGCCTATTGAACAGCCAGCTGAGAAATGGCAATTTCAATGGTGCCTGAGGTAAACTCTGCAAAATAAGCCTGCAAGAACTACTCAGTACTTGTGTGTCTTGACCTCTTGCCTGCTTTCAGCAATTTTATTCATCCTCCTCTTCTGCAGGACTACAGGGCTTCTTGCACTGAAAGGTATTTCAACAATACAATCCAGACAGCATAACTGCTCTGCTTCTCATTTACCCTGGTAGGCATGTGAGTCAAGCCCTATGATTTACAATTTCAGATTACAAAAATAAATATATAATAAGCTTAAAGATTAAGGCACAGATGTTTCTGAAGGTCAAATGTATGGCACAGCTAAGTTTAGGAAAAGAATTAGGASGATTAAGTCTATATTTCTTTTTCCTTAGTTACCACATGCAACTATTAAASGTTTGGTCCATACTTAGTATTTGGTTACTTCTGCTGCCTGCTTGTACTATTCCCGTCGAGGTAGTGTGAGATAAACTACCGTGTGAACATTCAGTGCATTAACTAAGCTGTGGTAATAACATGGAAACATGTCTTTACTTGTGGTAAAAACTCACTCTCATCTTATTTCAGATAACAGGGCAATTGGCAGTTGACATTTGACTTGGAATGATGTAACTTGGACGATTATTTACTTAATAGTTAAACTGTATCTTCTATTTATATACTCTGCATTAAGATGGACTGTGTGGGTTCAGTCTTGGTGAGCTGGAGCAAAGAATCCTGCCCTACCTTATGAACTGTGCCTCAGCTGGCAGGCAGAGAGGATGAGCTTTCAGCTGTGGCTTAGGGTGTAGCTCTATATAGGAAGGAACAGAGAATTTCTCACGTTGGTTAGAGACATACAACTTTATGCCTTAAGGCTGAAGAGTAATATGATTTTTTTTTCCCTTCTGCTAGAATGAGATGAAACTTCACTATTTATTTTTTCCTACGAAAGAGAGATTCATTTCTTTTCTCTACCAAAAAAGGAAAAAGTGTGCATATATATCAGTGTATTTATATATACATATGCACACATATGTATATTTACATACCCACAGAAACTTCCACAATTTTTTTCTAAAACATTTAAAAACACTGTATAGCATGAGGGCAACTGTCCTGATGGGTATCACATTTGGACAGTTATGTACATTATATTCCCTGATGAATTCAATTTCAAATTTTAATTTGCAGTGGACATGAGCTATACTAGAAAGCCCCATAAGCAGCATCTTTGCATGCTGAACAAGTTAAAAGATGTTTAACTACAAGTACTCTCTTGAGTACTAGCAATCGAAATAACTTCTCCTAGTGATCTGGCTTTAAATGTACTATTTATCAGTGGTACCGCCAGCTATTAGTAGTCACAAGATGTAATATTAATAAATTAATAGCAAAAATTATTAGTAGCAGATATTAGTAGCAATATGTAATATTAGTAAGTAGTAGTAACGGTAATAACATCCTTTCTTTAAAAAAAAAAAAAGTAGAACACCAGCAGTCTCTTTCTATATATATTCACAACGAGGAGCTTCRTATTTCTTTAAAACTTTACTATTTTCTTCACATTCTGCAGGGGTCTACTTTCTGCCTCCTCTTCTGCTGTTATTGATCCTATGCTTATTTAACAAAAGCCTACTTGTTTCACGTTTCTGAATTTTACTCACTGAATTACACATTTTGTTACCTATTCTACTATATATTAGGAACGTATCTTTTCCTGCCTGTTCCATGCAACTAAGAGGTTTACTATRTTAATAACCTTGTTTCCCTAGCCTTTTTCATTCCTCTCATTCTATATCATCTTTGCTGAAGACCATCTGGATGATCCTGAAGGTATGCTTTTTATGATTCTGTGATCTTTAATCAACAATGAGATCTAAAGTCTCTCTTGGTTTCCTCAATCAAATGTAAAGATCCGTCACTTCTGTACCTTCTGTACAGTTCCACTGCATTCTCTATTTTCTTATCAYTAGACAAGCATCACCCATTCACGACTCGCACCTTTCCTTGTTGCTTCCTGCTCTGTTACCAGTGCATTTCCTTTCAAAACTGTGAGTAAATTCAAATGTTTGAGAGAGGAAGGTGGCAACTAGATCCTATCTATTGGAAGGTTTTTGGATCCAAAGATTACAAATCTAAACCAACATTTCAATTATGACAACTACTGGAAGCCAGTGCATGCACTAGTAAAACACCTTTTTGCAGAAAATGTTGCTAAGTAAAGCAGCTGCACTCTGCATGTGTGTCTTCTGGAATAGTCCCAAATAAGTCTGCCACAATAGTAGTCCAGAACTGCCCAAGAAACTTGAATTAAGGCTGTATCAGAATGCAAACTTTAATTATATGGCTTCATATGTTTTTGCCACAGTATCGCTGCCTCATTCAATGAGTAGACATGTATTTAGTATTCATTTGTAATATTAAATTAATTTGTAATCAGTAGCTAGCACTAGACATTAAAATACGATATCAAAAATATATCAAAATGACACAAAAATAAAAAATATATTATTAAATGCTAAGTATTTTAAAACATGTATGTTTAAAGAAAGCTCCACCTAACTGCAACCACTTAGCACAGAACACTTCTGCAAATACCTCTATATCTCATGATATATCTCTAAATACCTGATATATCTCATGATAAATATTCTGAAAATGGGGAAAAATGCAATTATAGGCCAACTTTGAATGCGTTAGATAACTTACYCTGGGGCAGCATCCTACAGTAATTCTGTGGCAGAGTTAAAGTGGTAGTTCACATCATCTTATCAGCATTTACCTGCCTTTGCCATAGAACTGTCATTTTTCTTCCCATCATCACCTGCCTCATATGCTGTGTCTCAAAACTTTTGTAATATATGACAGAGCAGGCCTGTAGGCAACAGCCTACTTACCCATACAATCCTAATCCAGTACAGGTTCATGCAGGAACTGCACCTGAATTCCCTGTCAAATGCTTCTCCTACCACGTTTCCCCCATCTCCTCCACCGTAAATTGCTAGCTCAGGTACCACAGGCTCCTGGTCCAGCCAGTGCCATCTCACACCTCCTCATTAGATTTAAGTTGCCTTCTTTCACCCTTTTTCTTCTCCAGGCAATTAGGTCTAAATCCCTCCTTTCTGTTTTCCTCATTAGCTCCCAATGTCACCTTCCTGTTTTGCAACACAAAGTTTTGCTTTTCTTGCAGACAGTCTGGTTTTCTTGCCTAATCATTTAATTCCCTCTCATTACCAGAATCATTGCTCAGCCCACCTAATCTCCTTGACAACTGGTCTCTAAGTACTCCTTCCTCTGGCTTCCTGACCCAGGGCGGCTCAGCCTCCTTTCCTAAATGCTGTCTTGCTAAGCCACTACAGTTTCTGTAGCCCTTCTTCACTGATTTCTTGTCAAGCCATTTATATCTCTTCCACTCTCAACCTTGCCTCATCCTAACGCATTCCTTTCATCCCTTACCTGGTTTTATCCCCCTGCATTCAGATCAGTGGGATCATTGTTAAAGCCAAAAACTGTTACCTACTACGCTCAGTCCCCATTTCTAGCTGCATTTTGGTACAAAACCATATAATTTTCCACTACAGGAAAAGCCTTTGAGCTTGCAGAGTACTTGATCAACAGCTGACTGCTTAGTCTGTACGCTGGTAGGCTGCAGAGACTTGGATAATCTGATCTGTAAGGAAACTGATGGTCATGGTTGCTTTACAGGGTGATGCAGTTTGCTTAGCAGCAGGAGCTGTGAGGGACCTGAACATACCAAAGGATGGAATCTCCAGTCCTGTTGGTAGCCCAAAGCCAAGAATTGTTACAGAAGGCATACAAATCTATTTTTCAAAAATCAATGATTCGGCAGTGTGAAGGAACAAGTGAAAAACTTACTCAATCAATAATGCTACATGGATACCATATATGACCTGTTACTAGTGTGTAAGAGCAGACCATTAGGCTCCTAGAACGCTCAATGTCTCTGACATGGTTAATCAGAAGGGCTGCTATAATAATTACCAACCTGTGAAACAATGGGTGGAGATAGGACTTCCATTTTGGGAACCCAATTCAAGTTACCACGTTGCTCCTCCACCTTCTACCTTTCTTCAGCTGGTGAGTGTGTAGCAAAATGGTAATTGAGTCTGAGTGTTAATAAATGCAAGGTATTGCATAAAGAGGAGAAATTCTAATTCTACTTTAATTCTCAAAAAAAAGATCGGAACTATATTGACTCAAAACAATGATTAAGAAATACTGTACTTGCCAAGGAAACAAGTTTAATGTGTAAAAAGTACTAAAAGTTTAAAAGTCCCTGTAGTGAGAGGAAGTAGGAGACAATAATTTCCAGGAATATGCCAACAGGGAGAAGAATTCTGCAGAGTCTAAAAATTSGACCCTCTCTACTGATCTTTCACGGTGATTAACTAAGCAAATAGATCTGCACACAGAATGTATTAAAATCCTTGTTCTTTTAGCATCCTTTCTACATTACCAATGTTAAAAACAAATTAAATTAATGTAATTTATTACATTACCAATGTTAAAAACAAATTACATTTAAAGAACATATCATCATAATATATATTTGTGGCCATAGCTCCTGGAAAACAGAAAGATGAGTTTGATGAAGTTGTTATAGTTTAAACCTAATGTCTGATACCTCTCAACCAAGTATGAGAGAGGGATGTGATTCCTTTTTGAGCAGTTATAACAATTCAAGCTTCATCACCTGCAATAAGAAGAAACCATAGGACAAACAGTGATGATGACACAGTTTTTCAAAAGTTATGTCTCTCCCATATAAGTTAGTCTCTGCCAAATTCAAGTCTGCATTGCAAAGCATGGCAATAAAGCACAAGGACCTAAAAGCTTGTTAAATTTTCTTAATATATTGAAAGTAATTTATTTTTCCATTGCTTCATTCTCAGAAATAGTTGGACCATATTGGCATGACATCTTTTATTAAAGAAATTAATATCCAAGCCGAGGCAGAAGATTTCTGCCAACTTTCAGTTTGCATCATTATAAATCAGCAAAGATATAAATCAGCAAAGATATAAACAGCTGAAAAGCACTACTTATAAGGGAATTGTGGGGCAATCCCAATAAAAGAATTCCAGCTCTGAAAAGAATTATAGCTCTACCTAGGAAAGAGGAATAAGTTGTAAACCTATTTTAAATGCCTTGGTTTAAATTACTGAATTCAGATATCAAACTTGACACCTTAACTTTGCAAAGATCCAGTCTTCATGAATGCCTTTTCTGTAAAATGTTCCTTAAAAACTTCCTTCACTTTTCTCACTTTTTGATGAAAAAGGGAACAGTTTCTTAACCAAGCATTATTCTAAGTACGATAGGTAGTTAACATCTATGTATCTAATAAAACATAAATAATTGAGATAAACTAGAAATAAATGTTGAACAGTCAAATACCTTGGCTTTCAGATCACCAAAAGCTGTCAAGATCAAACTGAGCTGTGATTCACTTCAGGAAAAACTGAACAAGCTAAACAGGAACATTTAGTTTCAGTTACCATTCTTCTACCCACTCACCTACTCCAAACAAGGTAGGCAAGTGAAGCACAAAATGCTAACTGATACTGACTGTTAAGAAATGCAGAGTACTGCATTTTGGAGGAAAAATCTAATTCTGTATTTATTTCACACAGATTGTCCAATGATATTGACTCACAAAAGGAATATCAGCATTCTAAGCATCAATATGGATAGCTCAGTGAAAACATCTTTCTGTAAAACAGTCAAAACCAGAAACCAAGTAACAGGAAAAGCAAATGAAAACAGTAAGTAAAATAAAATGGAATTCTTACTACAAATCAGTGGTTTGCTCTCATCTGAAATATTAGGTGTGTTTTTTGGACCAGCAGAATATGAGTAATGATAATACTTAATGACAACAAAAATTAGAATGGATGTCAAACACCATACTTCAGAACTAAGTCAGTGCGTAAATGTTTGAAATTAGAGCAAGATCCACTATGAAAGCAGATGTGTGGAGTCTATACTGTCTTTTAGAGCATCTGATACTATTCATGTACAGACAGGAGACCAGGTAATTTCTGAGTCTGGTCTAATAATGGTAATTCCTACGTACTTCCACATTTTCACATGGACTTTTAAATTTTTGAGCTGTGCTTATAAAAAATGATCTGTTGTCTTGTATTTTGGAAAGGCATGAAGTGTTAAGTAGAGGTAAGAGTTATTTTTATAGAGGATAGATCACAGTCACATCAAAAAAACAGGCATATAGAGCAAAAAATATGGTCAGAAATCAAGGAAATGCAGAAAGTAGACTTGTGTGTAGCAATTAAGCTCTTGTGGTTTATGGCGTCAATTAATAAAGATTAGGACAAGTACTCCTATCCCCATACAGTGGGGAAGTAAAGCAGTAACAGCACAGAAAGCTTGCAAGCATCAATATATTTAAAAGCCAATGCTCTGTACATCCTAAGCTCTCTAAGCATTTTTTTTCTATACAYGCCTTATCTTCTTCTCCCCACATTATTCCCAAATTGTACTTTCTGCTCAGAAAGAGTACCTTCCCACATCTTAAGTTCCTGGAACATCCCAATCATCTGAGGGGCATGCAGGAGGTGGGTAAGAAAAAAGCAAGAACAAGAAGACAAAGAAATGGAAGCATGTCTTCTCTCTCTGTTCTGCAGATCAAAGAAGGTTTACGTCCATTTCAATTTCACCCTGTAGGCCCCGCTCTGAAGATCAAACCTGTGTTATAATCAGCATATGTTTCATGGAGGTGGAGGCTTATGCGTTTTAAGTGGCCGATACCATATCCACATTATTTCACCCACACTGGAGTTTCAAGTTGTATGAAGTCACTAACATTTAATGACTCCATTTGGTTGATATTAGCTGTATTGATGAGGCTGTCATTGAGAATGGTCCATATCATTATTCATATGCACACATATATGAACTAATACATAATTAAATGTAGCTCAACTTCAGATGTATAATTTCCTTCTATTAAAAATCAAGCAACAAACTAATACTCTGGTATAGCAGTTCAGTAGAATGACAAAACCTTATCACTTAATGCTGATGACTGCATTAATAGAGCAGTTCATTCATTTCCCTGCAAACCATGCCAAATTCTACAACTAAGAGATATACCTAAGAGATAACACAGATTTCACAAAAGAGATCACATCAATCCCTGGAACTGTCCTTCTTGCTCCACTAGTTATTAAGTTTTCAAATATCATAGTACTTTACKTAACATTAAACAAATGAACCACCTTACTGAATTTATATGGACTTAAAAATTAAGCAGGTGCAAGTCTACAGAATGGARACCAGCACTATACAAATTACCTTCAAACTTAATTAACATACATGGTACAGTAATGCATTTTACAGCTTACCTCAACATATGTAAAATAATCTCACTCTACTGCCACCTTTCACAACATTTGTAAATTGCTCTCCCTGATATTAATATATGTTACATTGGACCTACAATAAACAACATGATTTTTCATTTAATTATTAGATGATATGTTGTTCTCAGAATATAGTTGGGTGTTGTATGCCAAGTGCCAACAGCAAATAATACAGGTTCTTCCTGTTCTGACAGAAACCAAATCAGAGCATCTTCTTATTTGTTAACCTAGACTCCATTTAAAAAAATGTATTCACATAACTATTGGAGGGACAAAATATTCACTCCATAACAATTTCTTATATTCCTGACTTTGACTCACTCCTTAAAACTCAGCTGGCTAAAATCAAGATTGACTGAGGACATGACTTGAGAATCTGAACTGTTTAGCAATTTTTTTTTAAATTGTGAAATTGAGGAACTGCTTAGGCAGCTACTACTGCTTAACACTTCAGACACAGGACCATAGCCTAACACTTGCTGTTATGAGGTCTCCTGACGTCCACTATAGGGTTTTAATGCTTTAATAGTAAATAGGCATTTTGCTTCTTACAGGCTTCAGTCTTCCAGAGTGCACTTCCTAGTTTAAATAGCTTGCTTTCTATGGATGTTCTTACATAGCTAGTAAGAAGTTTGAACCATACCACGGACCATATTAAAAGCACAGCTGTCAATTTGATCTTGCTTCTTCAGAGAAACTACACACACTATTATTAATACAGGTGACAGGCATGGTACTCTTTGATTTGTTTTCTTCAAGCTACCCTTCCACCTCTAGCTTTTACATTTGAGATACATTTGAATTAATGTTGCTGTTATTTGCTACCTTGGAAAACTCTCACAGTTCACTTGTTCCAAGAACACCAAGAAAACAAAATGGCTGCAACGTATGAAGTATTGAAATGCAGCAGATCTCAAATTGCAGAACAAAGAAGGAGCTTTTGTCACAAAAGCATTTGAACAGTGTGGGTGATTTCATCAAGGACCTGCTTAACCACGAGCGTTGTCAGAAACTGACRAAATAATGGATCAATAAAAACGTCATGTTTCAAACAAACTGCCCATTTATCAAGCATGCTAACAAAGTTATTCTGAAAAAAAGCAACACTCAAGAGTGGAGGCAGTAGAAGAAACAGTGGTGACTGGACGCATGAGACAAATTTCTCAGAAGATGATAGTTGTATGTGAAATTATTTAAGGACAAGTTAGAAGAGAAATAAAATATGTCATAGGACATGGTATTGGCTAGCCTCAAAAGATGGGATAAGGACACTGCAGAAGACAAACATAGCAGAACACAAGTCATGCAGTCATGCAAACAACAAAGGTCAGCATGGCCCAAACAGATGGACATTGTATGTAAACAAAGTTAGGCTATATTAGATAGCTAGCTCTGTGGAAGGGTAAACAACCTAAGCTTGGGAAGGAAGAGGACTTGCGAAGAAATGTATAGCAATATCATAGTGCTCTTGACCTCTGCACAGACACTGAGATTAAAAGTAGCAGCAAAACTGTACTTTAAAGATTCAGTAAACCTGCAAACTTGTAGAAACTTTCATTTTTGTAATGATTTGAACATAAGTTTACTTTGATGAAGAAACTACCTCTTTTTAGGTTCTCACATTTACTTACTGCCAAAGTATCTAAGATTTAAAAAAACAAGGTATTTTTACAAACATTCATCTTATAAAACAAGATGAATTTATTAATGCTGTGTGATTCTGCTGTGTATTTTCCTGAGGATCAGAAACACTTTAAACAGCTTATGATTTTTTTTCCCCAAAACACCAATGTACAGCAGATATTTTAAAGCAGGGAGATTACTGATTTGTTCAAGGTCACAGAACTAGTGCCAGAGAACTAGATTCAGTAGTCCTGACTTCTAGTGCTCTAGAAAATGTGAACAATTTGATGTTTTAAGAATCCAGCTTTTACATCAAAACATAAACTTGCCCCAAAATGTCTGATGATGTCAAGGATGTGGAAAGGAAGCAAAAAAGCTAAGTATATGTGGTGATTCACAGTGAAGAAAGAGAGATTAMTTCTCATCAAACTGCAGCTTCAGCCCTGCTACTCCAGGCAGACATATTTGAAAGAAATAGGAGTACTCGATAAACGGACTGACCTATGCGCACACTCTTATACTACAATAACAAAGGCACAACATTCAAAGGTACTCAAATGTTTTTAAAAGCCTGTATGAAAACCTTTTTTAGACTAAAAATAGATACATTGATTCTAAATGCATTTTGATCTGCATTTAAGTTTGACCGGAGAAATTGTTTTGTCATTTCAGTGTAAACCATTGCACCAATACAGGCTTTAAATACATAACTGACCAGCTCCTGTAGAAGTACAGTCACTTCATATACAGTGTCAGGTGTCTTTCTGAGGGATATGACCACAAGGTTAGATCCAGTGTAAATACAGTTATGCTGGCATGGGTGTTTTTGCTGGTATAGCTCGACTTGGCAAACTGTTATTAACTCTGCTGGAAAAGCACCTGTGCGAGTACAACTGGTTTTGTAGGAGAAGGCTGGCTGGTATCTCCCGCTGCACCTGGTGTGGCTCTGCCCAGGAAAACAACCGGGATTGTTTATAGGGATAGGGACAACTCATTCCACCCTCTGTCTGAAAGTCAGTCTTGGCAGCTCCTCACATGGCCCTAAAAAAAAAAAAAGAAATCACACTGCACACCCGCACAAAGACCCCCGTGGAAGCGAATGGCCAGAGCCCCACGCGGCGGGAGGTGCCAAGCCGAAGGTGCCAGAGAAAACCAAGGCCTAAGCCGAGGCCGAGGCGCCGGCCGGGCCGCGGGGCGCGGGGGCAGGCCTGACCTCCTGGCGAGGACAGCCGGCGGCAGGCCCGGCCCCGCTGGCGCAGGAGGAAACGCCCCTTCCCTTTCACCCGCTCCCCGCCGCTGGCGTGGGAGACGGGGAAGGAGCGTTAATTACCGCCGCCCGCCTTGCACAACCTGCCCCCGCCGCCGCTCCCCAGGCGCAGCGCGGCGCGGCTCGGCTCGCTGCCGGCCCTCCCGCCGCCGGAGGCGAGGCCGGCTGGGCCCCGCCCCCCTCCCGGCATTCCCCGCGCCGCTCGGCTGGCCTCCCTCCGCTCGGCTGGCCTCGGCTCCGCGGCTGCACTCGCACCATGGCCGCCTACAGCAAGTACCTCACCGTGCGCCACTCCGCCATCGCCGGGGCCACCGCCGCCGCCTGCGCGCTCCTCTGCCTGCTCAACAAGCGGCGGGCGGCGGCCCAGCACGGGTGAGCGGGGAGGGCCGGGGGCCAGGCCTGGGGTGCGCGGGGCGGGAGGGGCGCCGGGGGCGAGCGGCAGTGCGAGCGCTGGGAGGCCGAGGACGAGCGAGAGCTGCGGTCGCCCTGCCGGCTCCCGGCCTGGCGGAGGGGCAGCCCGCGCCCCTGCTGGTACGGGGCGCTGCTGCCGACACCCTCCTCCCGGGGAGGTGGCTCCTGTGCAGAGGGGTCAGGCTGCTCCCGCCTCCCCTGAGGTGCAGTCGATGCCGCTCTTGCGAGATCCAACCACCGCCACCTTGTTACTCCTATTASATTAGTTTTCTCCATTTTCTTGACTGTGAACTAATATTAACGARGAGTTGACTTCTAGGGATGTCCCTAGGACATCTGCATAGGCAAATAAGGGGCCCCGGCTGTTGTTCTAAYGCTGCCGTGTGGCAGTAAGGTACACAGATAATAATTTCAAAGAGGTGGTATCTGGTTATGTTGCCTGTGAAGATGCCTTACTGGTATACGTGTGCTAGGGTGTGTATTTGTTAATCTCCTATGAAACACTTGGGTGCCATAAAGTGTGCAGATGAAGAACATACCTCAGACTCAACCCTTTCACGATTTTAGCGTATTTGTGGCTGTAGACTATTGACCATATGCTAAAGACCCGGTATGTTACATTAGTACAGTTAGATATTGTGTAGTTGCTACAAACTTATCCTGGCGCTAGATCTTGGCGGTTAAATGGACTTACTCAACAGACTTAAGTAATAACATACCTGTGATTAAGCAACAATCCAGTTTTATTTTACCTAATTCCTTTCATACACGATACCTTTAAGAGCTTTATGAAGTTAGGTAACTTTGTCATATAACATGTCAGAAATCRATATGCTGCTGACAATTCATGTATTTGCTACCTTACATTGTTTGCATGAGAGTAGAAACAACAAGATCCCAAACTATTGCTGAGAGTTACTCTTCTTATCAAACTTGTAGTGAGGGATGATATTTTTCAGGTATCTGCTTAATTTAGTGAAACACCGTTGTAAAAAAGGAGAAAAGCTATATAGAATGGCATAAAACTGGTGAGCTAGGAGAGTTACTGGCACTGTAGTGTAAGATTTTCACACTTAATGTATTATAATGGTGTTTGTAAGAAAGACTAGGCCATACAGATATTCTGGGAGCATCTACCTTTTAATTCGGATCAAGAGTATTCTTTTAAGGTGAATCTCCCAGTTGTCCATGCTTACCTTGCTCTGCCTTTATTGAGGAGTGGTCTTGGAGCCCACAAACTAGATTACATTCAGATTGGAGCACATCTTCAAATGTAGATGCAAGTCCAGTGTAGTTTTGAAGTGCATTTAGTATATTCCCACTAGTAGTAGCATTCAGTTGACTGGAGCAGACTAGAACTTGTGCAGAGTAATCTCCCTATTCTCGAAATAAATATAATGTGAGTGCTGGGTTCTCCCTATARACTATTTTGCTTGCACATCCTCTGATATTGCTCTGCTGGACTTGACAATGGCAATGCATCTATTAGCTTGAGAGTCAATATACTGAAAGTGAGTGTTGGCCTTAACGTTGAAGGCTGTATTTGGAATGCGTTCTTCCCGTATGAATCTTTGATTTTACTAGGTACAGTGTTAAAAATCTGAGGCATTCATATGTGTTAGGTGGACCAAATACTATTACAAGATTAGTGAGAATTGGAAAATGGAGGTAACTTATGAATTATGTTCCAGCTATTCAGCAGCTGAATGGAGTTGAGATAGCCTGACCTGATCTGTCCCTTTTCCTCTATCTGTACTGCAGTCTTTCTAATACCTCATCCTGTTCTGCTGTAATCTTCCTCTCAAGCCCTTTTGCATTCTCAAATCTATTAGAAATGCAGTTGCTAAAGTAAGTACCATGCTTGCAAACTTGATTGTTCCACTTGTGTTGCTTTACACTTTTGAGTCCCTCCACAGCTTAGGTCTTATTTGCTACTGGTACTGTATTGTGGCCATAGATTCCAAACTCTTAACATCCAACATTCAGTTGTTTCAATAGTAGCTGTGCTGCTGCTTGAGTGCTATTTTTGAGGATGGCCTTTGCCTACTGGTGTTTGTTCTTGTCTCCACGTTWCCCTGTGAGGCAAACCTTGCCAGGAGCCTTACAGAATGCTACCTATCAAGACTAGGCAGTAGGTAAGCTACATTGCCTATACCACCAGCCTAGACAAAAGCATCCAGTTGTTATTGCCTCATCCTCCTTTAGTCTCATTAGTTCATGTATCATCCATTTCTTAATGCTTTGTTGCTAATGTAAATTATAGCATACTTTTGGAAAGGATTGTCATTGTGCCAAATCTTTATATATTCCAGCATAGTTGTGGTAGTATATGATGCTGACATATAATAACAAGTGGTAAACCTTTGTGCAGTAATGATAAAAATCTCCAAGGCCTAGTGTACCCTCTAATTTCTGGRTTGTATTTCTCTCTGCTTCTTTGGGAAGAGGGAGAAATTGGGAGAGTACGGCTGTCCTAAATTTATTTACTTATTCCCATGGAGAAGAATTTCACTTGCAATCTAGATAGTCTGGAAGAGGACTGGTAGTGTATCTGCTGCTTGAGGTTAACTGGGTAAAGTGTGTGAGGAACAGTGGTGATTTAGTTTTATGTGTTTGAATTCCTTTGTTCACCTTGGTATATAATGCCTGAAAATGTTGTGTCATGTTAGTGTGAGATGAATTTCAGCTTCTTGAATTCTGGAAGGTGAAATTCTAGTTTTGAGCTTCCTAARGGCAAAGGTGAATGTTGCAGACTTGAATATAAACGGCAAAACACTGGCCTTAACATTAAAGTAAACCATGGAAGTGTTCTAGTGCAACTGTAAACTTTACCTGCAAAACTTCGTCTTTCCTCACATAGTTTATTTAAGAATACACCCTGAAGTATTTATGCTTATACATACTTTATATTCAAAATAAGATATGCTATTATGTCATGTTTTCCTGGAATAACTGTCTGGTTTTTGTTTTATTTTGTGTGCTTTTTTTTAAGTTTTGCTGGAGTGTCAGCGATAGTTCAGTATCACTGCTGGCCAAAGTTGAAAGGTAAAATAACATACAAATAAAAAAAAAAAAAAAAGAGGGGGAAAAAAAAAAAGAAAAAAATCTTCTTTTAGCAAATCAAATGTGTTTGAATATGTAACAAAAAAGTTATCTTACACAGACTTTTCGTATTGTGTGTGTTAATTTTGATATAGAATAATCAGTTATAGAAATGCTAGCAGGAAGGAAAGAAGAGGCAACTTTCACCTACTTTTCTGCTGTCAGACAACAGGGGCAGTGCCATTCATATCAAGTAGTAATGTGTGAATAATTAAGCTGTATATGTTATGCTAACSTACCTTAGTAGGTCAAAGATCACTTAATTAGTGCTAACTGGATTAGTCACAGATGTTCTTTTGTAAGAGCTATTACATCCCTCATCAGTTTTGCAGAACTGGAAGGTGGAATCACTTGCTGTTTACAATATATTTTAACCACAACTCTAAAATCCTCCAAAATAGAACAACATAGAACTGCTTGCTTATAGTAACTTGTTAGTATTCCACGTTACTTCCTTGGAGTAAAGTGCGGAAAGAAAAATGCACTGTATTTCTATTTGAGTTGCTCTCTTCAAAAAGTCTGTTTCCCTGGAAAAACTTCTTTTCTTCTTGGGAGGGGGGAAGTTGTTATATGTAAATGCAATTATGACTTCAGTGGTAGTATTTGGTTTTTTTAGAATCATAAGAAGTTGTCTTGTTTGAGAGACTACATTATCCTGAGTATATGCTACAGGAAAAACTAATCATGACTTTAATCCATTATGAGCTGTTTCTGCAAACAGAAGTGACTTCAGCACTGATGATCAGTGTCTTGACAGTTGAAAATGTTGCTTCTATTTAGAGAAATGACTCATAAAATCTGTTTTGAAGACCAGTGGTTCTATTTTTTTCCACTATTGAGTATTGGAAAAAGATTTATAGAGTGGAAGAATGAGGGAAAACCAGCAGAAGTCAGATCAGTATTCTTTCTACTTTGTCCCCTTTCAGTTAAAATCAAGAAAAAAGTTTAATGCCCAAGACTTTGTCACTAAGGTCTGAAAAGACTGATTTTTTGGAATGGATTTTTTTTTCAARTAATGAAAAGTATTTAAATAAAACTTTGAATTAATCTTTACTGTTTTCCTAAATGATGTTTTGTGCTGTAATACAAGTACTATCTGGTTGTGTGCAAACACAAGCAACAAATGTTTCTCTTTTAACAGCTGCTGTTACTAGGGGATAGCAGTTTGTTGCTATGAATTACTATTAATTGAACGCAAATGGTCTCAACCTTACTGACAATGCATGAGTGGGGATTGTAGTTCATGTTTGTGCCATATTAAAAAAAAAAAAAAAAAAAAAGGCCAAAACTGTTGAAATGCTGAGCCCCTCTTCACCCCCCCTGCCCTCCAACCTTTACATTTCTGCTTCTCCAGTTTGGTTCACCTAAACATTGTAGTTCTTTAAACAAAGACACTAAACCCATACTAAATATAATCACTCAAAAAGAAGTTAAATGCTGAAATAGGGTTATACTATATAGGATTGTCAAAGGAAAAAAGTCCATAATGTACAACATATGTAAAATAAAATGAAATTATGTTACCTTTCATCCACAAAGATCTAATCCCATGTCTAGTTTCGAGCTTTGTCTTGAATGTTAGACATCACTGCTTCAAACAAGAAGCAGCAGAATATTTGCTTAAGATTTGATTGCTTCAGAAATAAAACCTTAAGGGATGTTACATAAAGGAGTTGGATATTGTCCAATATCCCTCTAGTGAGAATTGTTCCTGAATATCCATAAAGTACGTRCACAAGTGGAGAATGAACTTTGATTACTTTCAAAAAGAAGGTATTTAACTCATATACCTTTCTGCTGGAAGAAGGGACTGAAAGGAGTAATAGAAGGTAATTAGGGTAAAGAGTTTGGAACTGCAAGATTAGGGAAAGGGAAGAAACAGAATGGAGTTAATAGGAAGGAATTTGTAATATATGGAAAGGTGACAAAATAAAAGACTTTTGAATCTGTTCCTAGACACACTGGCCTTTCCTATCACCCAGTCATGTCCATTAGTATCCAAGAGGATGCTAGGGTATGGACATTAAATTTTGTATAAATTGAACTTCTGAAATGCAAGTGTTTGGCATGCCTCTTGTGGAGAAAAAAATACGTAAGGGAAGAACAATGTATGCTTGGGGCTTTAGAGGTTAGACATGGCTAAAGCCAAGGGGAAAGGCTCATTTGAGTTGAGAGAGGTCAACAGAGTTGTTGACACAGTGTATGTCAAATAGGGTTTTACACAGTTCATCTTAGGTGACACATGACCTATGCACTTGCCTGTTATTGGGCTTCTCAACCTTTTTCTTTTGACAGGGTGGAAGTAGATGTTCTGCTTAGTCATCGTCTGGACTGCCCGTGAACCTACAGTTTGGCAGTGATTGATACAAGTACAATCAGAAGTGATAGGCACGTGTTCAAACATTTGGAGGAGCTTTCAAGTATAACAGAAGTTTAAACATAGCAAGTGGCACCTGTAGCTTGAAGCAAATAATGCATTTTTATTCTGGTTTTGTATATTTAGGATGTTACTCTCTTTTGTTAGTTTACCTCATTTCTTTAGGTTCTGAAGATGTTTGGGTGAGCCTTGCTAGTGTACTTTGCATGAAGGGACCTTTTCTAGTTTAGTACGCCCTGACTGTTTGACAAGAAGGGTGAAATTACATTGCTGCAGATTAATAGACTGCTTCCATCGACATAGAAGCTTTAAATGGGAACCTGTGCTGCTTTGTGAAAAGGTGGCAGGTGTCAAAAAAAAAAAAAAAAATCTCTTCACAACTACATTAAAGTAGGTTTATCTGGAATGTGAACATGACTGTTCAGTCCACTACTTGCTGTATGTGCACTAGCATTAAAAAAAAAAAAAAAGACAAAACATACAGATAGGATTACTAGAAAATGCATGTAAAATCCGATCTTGTAGAAAAAACTGCCTGGGGCTCAGAAAACCTGTCTTCAGCTGGAGGGTATGGAGACAGGAGAAACCAGATGACTCAGTCCTACTCCTAGCATTCAGACTGCCTTTGTTTTGGGCCTGGGTAGTTAATTAGTGGTTTCTCTCTTACTGAGTTGCATAAAATGATTGCTGTCTAAGCCAAGATCTAATATAAGTGTGTGTAACATTGTGAAACTACTTTCTTTTTCACTTTGTAGGGAACTAGCTAGAAGTCTTTCCACTGTTACCCATGAGGGAGAGCTACAGCCACAGCTTAGGCCAGAGCACAAGCTTATGGAAGAACTAATAGCTCTAAGGTTTTTCTTTACATGTTACTTCATTATTGAGAAGCAGACTTCTACTGAAACTTAGATTTTCATAGAATCATAGAATTGTTTGGGTTGGAAGGGACSTTAAAGATCACCTAGTTCCAACACCCCTGCCATGGGCAGGGACACCTTCCACTAGACCAGGTTGCTCAAAGCCCTATCCAACCTGGTCTTGAACACTTCCAGGGATGGGGCATTCACAACTTCTCTGGGCAACCTGTTCCAGTGCCTCACCACCCTCATAGTGAAGAATTTCTTCCTTATATCTAATCTAAATCTACCCTCTTTCAGTTTAAAACCATTCCCCCATGTCCTATCACTACATGCCCTTGTRAAAAGTCCCTTTCCAGCTTTCTTGTAGGCCCCCTTCAGGTACTGGAAGGCTGCTGTAAGGTCTCCCTGGAGCCGTCTGTTCTCTAGGCTGAACAACCCCAACTCTCTCAGCCTGTCTTCATAGGAGAGGTGCTCCAGCCCTCTGGTCATCTTCGTGGCCCTCCTCCAACAGGTCCATGTCCTTCTTATGTTGGGGGCCCCAGAGCTGAACGTGGTTCAGTTCCTCTACAACAGTTCTGCTTTGTTGCCTTCTTCTCAAACGTTTGTAGAAACTTTTTGAGCTTTAGCAATGCAGAGCAATTCAGAGCCCCCACTTGCAGTGACATAGCTGTCTGTGACCTTCTCAGAGTCCCCTTCTTGGTTACCTGAATGCATTCCCCTCACGTTATTTTTGGTTATACTGCAACTAGCCACCAACCTAGAGCCAAGAAAACTGTGCTCTTGGTTTCTGTGTGTGCTCAGCGTGAACTGCATAAATGGGCATGCTTTTGGACTGTGCCCAGGCTTCTGAGTAAAGTTGCTGCCCTTGACCTGAAATAACTGTACTGTTGCTCTCTATTCCTCTGTGTGGGGTATGCAATATGAAGCTATGTCTACCAATGAGTGTGCGATGAGCGACACTGTGCTTTTCTCATTATAGCTGTTATTTCTTCACACTGTAACAAGGTATGCTGTTGATTCCATCTTTAGTCATTTGAATTGTATTCTGTCTTTACAATGTCACAGTAGTATCTTGACTGCAAAACTGACGTGACAACTGCACAAATAATCGTGAACTATTACAAAATTGTTTATCCTGAGTGGTTTTTTTTTAACCTATGCAAATTGCCCAGTGCCATTCTAGAATGTAAAGTCTGCAAAATACAGATACAAAAGTTGCTTAGAGGTAACAATCCATTGAAAAGCTCCACTTATCTCTAAAACAGATACTCTTCCTTTGCACTGTGTTGGGCGGAAGCTAGTCATCCTACACTACAGAAGGAAGGTAGCATGACCTGAAATTTGTAGCTTTTTTTGCAGTTAAGCACAACACAGCATTTTCAAACCCTTATTTCCTCTTCACCTGCCATTAAACTGGAAGTCTTGCTTATCTCTCTCTTTATCTGTTGTTATGCTTAGCKTGGTGTAGATTGCTTTCACTGAACTTTGATCTGGAAGGACACAGGTGTTTCTAGAGACAGTAATCCTTTAACTTTTTCCTGTTTGCTAATATGTAGCACAGAACTAGTATTCCTTAGACCTTTCAGTAACTAGACTCAATGGTTTCTTGAAGGCATTTCCCAGTTTCTCAAATCACTTTCTTCTTCAGTAGTGTTGAGAGTGATCCTTTTTGAGTAACCACCATTGTCGGTTGTTTCTTTAGAGAGAATAGATAATGGAAAGTTGCTATTAGGTTCTCCCAATGCCGCCTTTTCTTCAGGATGATCAGCCCATTTCCCTCAGCTTCTCCTTATAGGGCTAGTGCTCCACCCTCCTGACCACCGTGATGGCCTTCTGCTGTACCTGCTTAAGTTGATCAGTATTTTTTTTGTACTGGGGGTCCAAAACTGATCGTAGTACTCCCTATCATAAATGGTAACTTTGATAAGGAGTGTCTAAGACATTGCTGTAGTTAAAAGTGGCTTTTCATGTACGCCTGTTATAGTCACTGAAGTGTTAATTTGATTTGAATCTGACTTTAAACACTGTGAGCATAGAGGATCATTTTGAAAGAATGCTTTGTTTTGTGTAGCATGAAGGTAGCAGTCAGAGGAAACACCATGAAAACTGATGTAGATTAAACTCATGCTGATCTTTGTATTTTGTTACCATAGATGGTTGTGTGAAGCAGATGAAGATTGGGTTTTTTTAAATTATTATTATTTTAAAAGGACTAAGTCTTTATAGAAGCTCCTTCTCTCCCCATCCCCAGTATAGAGGAAGATTTTTACAGAATTACTTAATCTAGGTATTCTGGAAGTTTATGTCATAGATAGATCATCTGAATCAAAAGTACTTTGTTTCTCATTCTACATGATTTGTTCTTGGCTTTGTGATCCGCATTGCTGCAGGGGGGTTGCTGCATCAGCCATGGTGGTCTATGGATGAAGTTCTATTGGTACACTAAGAGCTTGGAAGAAAGCTAGCTTTTAAATATCTACAGGTTTTATTACTTCAGAGAAATAAATTAGAGCAGTTCAATATACAAGTTTTTGTGTAGTTTTGAGTAAATGTTACTGTATTAATTTGTGTTTGATTCATGCTTTCAAAATATTCTCTCCATATATAAACTGTCATGGTTCAGTTTAAAATCACAGTATTTTTAAGCTGCTAAGTTAGGTATTCGTAAGTTGAAAAATTTAATAATTTACTTTCCTGGATTAGATTGTTTTATTGTGTATGCCATACTTTTTTCTTGCCATAAAGTTATCTTTTGAATATTTGTTCTTGTAGTCTTTTTTTGTCACTGTGCCTTTTTTTTGGTCACCTAAAGCAAGGTCCTGTATYACTTAGTATCTGTAATGTAACTATTGAATTCTTTTTGATAAAATCTAATGCCTCAGGGGAACTGATGTCTGGAAGTAAAAAAGCAATTCAAATCCAGGGAAGGGCAGGAGAAAAATCTCAGGACTTTCTGATATAGAAGGAAGAGGGGAGAAATGAATGGTGAGCAGTCACTGCACAGTTCTGACTTCGAGGTAGAGAGGAACAGGGGAATGTTCCATAGGGAACACATTTCACATCATTGCTGAATCCAGTGCTAGTCCCATTCAAACTGTCTGGATGTTGTTTTTACGTTGGGATCTTTCATTGTCCCAGCCAGTCCAGCTTCAGCCTCAATACATACACTCAGGGAAGGGTTTCATTGTGAGTACCTTGTGATGAAGTGAGAGTGACTACACTAAAGATCAAAAGTAGAGCTCTTCTGCAGTTTGATAGTAGCTGCCTGAATTGTAGTAATATTGATTGAATAAGCATGTGATGAATTATACTAACCCGAGCTGTATCATAGCTGTTACCCTACCACATCACCAAGTCAAGCGTCGTAGCACTTGAGCTTCAAGGCACTCCGATGATAATAAAGAGCGCAGTTTAACTCAAACTGGAGAGTGATATGTGCGGATAGAGTAATTAATAAAGTTAACATTGCACTAAAAGGCAACCTTATGTTTCTCTTCCAAGCAGTCTTTACACCATGCTGCTCAATGGCCCCTATACCAGAGGAGTTATCTGCAGCAGAGAATTTGGACAGCATGTAGCACTTACCTTCCTTCACCAGTAAGGCTTGTGATACTCCAGCATTAAGTAAATGAGAGGTCTGGAATAACAGAGAGCTTGAATCTATTCCAAATGTTAGAGCTCTCTGCTGTAACCAGATAGTCTTGTTGTATTCTTGCTGACTAACTGAGGGTGTTATTTAGTCTTTAAATTCAATGAGAATGCAACCACAATTCTCACAAAAAAAGTTCTACAATAGTATAATGGAGTCTGGAATAGTGCCAGTAGGTTTCGGACTGAAAAAATGAGACTCTTGAGAAGGAAAAGTTCTGCAATAATCGGCCTGGAAGATTTATTCTAGGCAGAACTATGGCATAGTCTTTTGTTGCAAGTAAAATGGTTTTACTTGTTAAAATAACACTAGATTATTTTTTTTAATAGCAAGAGCAACGTTTTTGGAGCTTTGGAGCCACATTTATTTTTCTGCTTCTAGATAATCCATACTTCGCATATAAGGTTGTTTCCTTTCTTATTGAGGTATTAGTCTTGTTTTGAGGTTGCATGGATTTTTTTAGAAAAAGAGAACAAAACACTGTTATAGCTCTTTTTTTCATTAGGTTTTGAATTTACAAATACTTAATTTTATCTTAAACTTTATAAATATAAATTCTAATTAAACGTGAGTTCACAAATCACTGTTTCTGAACAGTCCTTTCTCTTTAATGGATAATCAGTTTCAGCTCAGTTCAGTAGTTTCAACTACTGAATTTCTCTCAACAGCTACTGTAGGAAAAAATGTATGAATAAATACATCAAAGGTATTCAACTGCCAGAAGAATTCTGGGCCTCATCTTCTTAATATATTACCATTTTAATGTATTCACTTCTGATCCTTTTAAAGCTGAAATAATTGTGTATTATGGGTGTTGTGACTTCAAACATTGGCAGGCCTTGAAGCAACAAAGCTAGGAATTGTTATAGCACATCTGGAAGAGCAGCATACTTTCATTTTGCATTACTGCAAGTCATGAATCATCTAGGGAAATACCCACATAGTTTGATCACAACTTATTCACACCTAAGAATACTACTTTTCTCCTAGTCCCAAACCAGATGTGATTGGACTGATCCATACTGAAGGACACTTTTTAAAAAATAGGTCAATCTTTTGTACTTTGAAAAATTACAAGATATATTGAGAAGTTTCTTGTACCAGCAATACATTGCTCCTATGTCACCAGGATGTAGTCTCTAACTAGATTGTTTCTTAGACTTTGCACACTGTTACCATTTCCGCAGACATACTTCCCTCATGGCCTGATTAAGTGTTACATCTCTTCTGAACTTTTATTAAGTTATTTCTCCCCCAATCTGCCTTCTGCTGCCCTTCATGTTCTTTGTTCTGTCTTTTGCACAAGTAGTCTTACAAGATTTTTATCTTCTCCTCTCAGGCTTCCGTCTCACCATTACCTTTAATTAAGTTCTTGTATAACTGGCATCTCTCCCTTCTCACTTGCCTGGTCTCCTCCTTCCCTTCTTTTCTCATATTCTTCTGCTACCTTGCCTTTTCCTTCCATAATAATTAAGTTATTTCTCTTCGTTGGACAGTGATGTTCATAGGTCTTTCTAATCATCATAAATTAAAATAGGCATGATTTTATCCTAGATATTTTCTTTGCAGAGCTTTAAAGCACAAGTGTGAAATGATGCTGTTGATAAAGTTGGGGGATGACTGGGTGTGTGGCAGTCTGCACTTGTTTTGATGTTGTAGGCAGAAGGAGCAGTGCCTTTCATAGTTCCTGGTTCCCTGTGATTTCCTAGGTGCTGTCTTGAAAGTGTATGAATATTGTAGTTTTAAGGCAGCCTGCTCTCAATGTTTTAGTATGATGGTTGAGAAATGGTAGGTTACAATTTAATATGGTTACCTGTCACTTTTAAACTATGTAAATGCATAAGCTCTCCCAACAGCTTCATGTGCTTTTCTGATGCTTAATGTTCAGAAAGGAAGAAAGACAAACTATAACTGTCTTATATGTCAGCTTGCCTTTCTTAAAAGGAGAGGAAGAAGAATAGCATTGTACTTTTGTAGGTTTGTGTAGCACTAGTTGATAATTATTTTTCCTCTAACTGTTCTGTAAAATGCAGGGGAAGGAAAGAGGACAGAATAAAAACTACCTCCCCTTCTAATGCACACCTTTGCAGGAACTTGGTTTCACAGGATCTGACTTTTTTCTCCCCTGCAGCGCATGTTTATGAACAAATAATCTTTATATATAGTAAAATGTGTTATTTGAAAGTCAAATATAATGCAAAACAAATCTGTTTGGCTTATGTAGATAGTGCGGAACATCAAAGTTGGGTTGTTTGGATTGCTGAATCTGCATTCGTGTAGTTTTCACTTGTGGTCAGTGGAACCAYGTAGCCATGCTTGCAAGTATATGTTAGAAACATAAAAACACTAAGAGTTCATGGTACAGAAGCCAAGGTAAAGCAAAACTCGGAGATGAAAAAGGGAGACTAAGTTTCCTTACGTGAAACTGAATGCTGGAAGGAGTGAGGTTTCATTGAAATAATATAAAAACAGCACATAAGTTTGACATAAAAGGTAGCCCTCTTGTGAAGACATTGTACTGCTTTGAAAGAAATAGATAAGGATATAATTCCAAGCTTTCCTTTTTGTCTCTTCTGTGTAGAGATCAAGACAAAGAAATGTGTGTTAATAACAAGTAAAATACTTTATTTTTTCCTCTACAGTAAAAGAAGTGGAAAACAAGCGTTGCAGAACAATGAGGTAATTCTTTCTTCATTTAAAGTATTTTTAATAATTTTAAATAATACTGATAGGTTTTTTTTAACTTTAAGTACCGTAATTGTAGTTTTATTTTGGACAGAATGATGGCTATGGTGCAAACGTGGTTTGAATGATACTTTCAGACTTGCAGTGGTGAAACAAATGGAAGAATCAGGTTAATCACATGGCTGGACTGCATAATGATAGGTGCTTGATGTGAACCATGTGCTTTTTCATCTCTTTGTGCCTTAGGAATGTTTAAGGACTAGTGTTTTAAGTTTAGCTGTATGCATAGCAACAAACAGCTGCCTGTAGATTTGGTATGACTTGTATTTGCTTTTTATTTGAAAGAAAAAAGTATGGAACAAGATGTAGAGTCTGGCCATTTCTAAAAAATACTTCAAACTTCTGGTAGGAGGTTTGGCGTTTCCCTGGTCTTTTGTGTGTCTGTTAATTCATTTATTTGAAAAGGATGTATTATATCCCTTTAAGTCAAGTTTTTTGTTTCATGTTCAAATAAAATACAATAGTTAGCCCAAAGGGCAGAGCCCATGGTTAGAAATACTGGGTCATATCATGGTATGAATAGGTACGTATTCCACGTACTTCAGTCTTTGCTGAAAACTTAAGAAAAGGCTTGCACTGGATAAATATAAAGGTGTATGCAAGCGTCGTGTTACCTTCTAGCCAGACCTTGACTGCACTATCTGCCATAAACACTTGTATTTTGCTTAGCTATACCTATTTGTAAAAGTCTTAACTAGCCTTCTCTTATTCCTACCCATCTTGGATATAATTATACTGAATGAGGAATTAACAGTCTAAGGAAAAAAACCTCTGGGAAAGAAGATATTGAAATTAATGTAAGTGCAACACAAAAGTAGAAATGGGGAAGAGATGAATAGAAAGGAAGAACAGGTTCAGCTCAGACATCAAATATATTTAGTCAGGTACTCCGAGAAATTTTGCATGTCAGATACTGTGTTTGTCATTTCTATTACAGAAAAGCAATAACGTGCAGGGTCATGCTTCATTAGGCCTGGACAGTAGTCTTTAGTTGATGGGATTGAATTTTTGTGTAAATAATTTTTAGTTGAAATATTTTTGTCATCTACCATATAGCATCCTATCTGGGTAGAATTTTTATCCGTAGCTTGTGTTCACATAGTTTTTTAAAAAGGACAGGACTATAGTTGACTTCATCCCATGAAAAACAGGTGTAGGCTTATTCACAGTGCGTTCAGAGTAAGTTTGTCTTTGCTGGGGCTCAGAGCTTGCACTTGTTGCCCATCATGTTGCATATGTAAACAGTAAGTGAAGAGATTAAGTTGGGCTCTTTTGCAAGTTTCTGTGGTTTAATCATCCTTGGAAATAAAAAAATAGA
Source organism: Oceanodroma leucorhoa (assembly GCA_030449065.1). Classification (NCBI taxonomy): domain Eukaryota; kingdom Metazoa; phylum Chordata; class Aves; order Procellariiformes; genus Oceanodroma; species Oceanodroma leucorhoa. The sequence continues at coordinate 12,184,171 of JASVER010000010.1, forward strand.
GTGCTTGATAGGATTGTTTGAGTTGATTAATGGTGAATCACAGGCTACTTTCTTTGTCTTCCCTATCCTGTCTCCCTAGTTTTTTCTTTCAGGTTTCCTGTCTGAGTATGTTGTAGTATTACTATAGGCATTGATAACTTATGCTTCACATAAGTCTTGGGTAGCAAAGATAGCAGGATTAGGTTGATTAGACAGGGCTTGTTTTAAGTACACGTGTGCCTTTTTAGTCTGTTTTCAGGACTGAATCCTTATGTCACAACTGTGAAAGGAGAGAAAGAAAACAAAGGAAAGAAAGAAAAGATATCTGGGCCATTAGCTTGTTAAAAAGTATTCAGGTTAGTCGAGACAGAAGATAAAGTTATATGGAGTAAACAAATGCAACTGACCCAAATAAAAGGCTTTGGGGTATAGGAGGGGTTTTAAGTGTGGTAGATTTAGCTCACTAGGAGCGTGTTGCACTGTTTTTTAGAAGTAAAGGAGTAACAAATTCTGGTTTCACTTGAAGCAAGTTTGGGCTGTACAGTCAAGGGATTTAAACCATTGATGATCTAGACAAATGATGGAAGACATTTTTAAAAATACTTGCTGATGGTGTCTTCTAGAGACAAGCAATGTTAAGAGACGGCAGATTGCATTATAACTTCTAACTGGATGTTTTAATGCTGTAGTCTGTATTGTTTGTGTATCACTTTTAACATAGATCTGAAATAAATACTATTTTGTATCATAGCAGCTACTTCCTATTGCAATTGGTTTTGATAGCTTAGTTCTCTTACTTAGGATTTCTGTTAGCTGTGAGGGCATAAGCTCCTGATTCTTATATTTCATTTAACTTGTGTGAGCAAGTCTTAAATTGGAGGGAAATATTGCAAATGCTGCAGAAGGAAGGTAGCTGTAAATAACTCGGATACGGAAGATATCACATCAACACTTAAATAATACATTACAAAAAAAAAAAATCTCACTTTTCTTGTTTTGCTTGTTCTGTGTGAAGCAGAAAGAGGGAAAGAAGGAGCGAGCAATGGTGGACAGAGTGTTTATTGCAAGAATATGTCGAATCCTGAAGATAATGGTCCCTCGAACACTTTGTAAAGAGGTAAGCATTGCCTGCAGTAACAAATTAATACGAGCATTTTTGGAGTCAAGTTTTTTTTTGTAATTACATCAGAATTTAAACAAAAGTATATACCTTACTTGAATAGGACTAAATTGTACTATAACTTTTAAAATAGCAACATATTAATATAAAAATCTACATGTATGTTCAGTTGTTAGATCACTAAAAAGTTGCATTCTGGTTTCAATTACAAGATAAGCCATTTGCTGTCAGCTAATAACTACTATCTGTAGCATATCTTTTAAAAGGGCATCCGGGTTTTGTTTGATTAGATGCAAGGTAGTACACTTCTCTGTGCAAATGCTTCCTGCCTTTAAATAGCATGCTGTTTATCCATAATTTTGCTTTTGTAACTTATATCTAGGCCAACCCTTATTAGAAAGTGAATTTGTCAAAAAGTGTGTTAGCATAATTTCAGGAAAGCTATGCAGACTAGAATTTATTTAGCACAATAAAATTGTTTGCCTCAGCATCTTTCTCATGCTTTCCAGAACACTTAAGTTTTATTAAAAGAGCATTAGTTGAGCTCAGAACTTAAGTGATGAACCGTAATATGTTAGAACTTCAACATACATCAGGCACAAAAGCAATGAGTTCCAATGTACAGAATGTAGAGCAAGCATGGCAGCCAGCTAACCTGCATGAACAGAGACCTTTGACAGCTCATTCACAAAAAGGAAGTACACGGAAGGTAGAGGCATGGGTGGGAATGCCTCAGAGAGCTGGCAGAGCTGGCCTCCATCAACTTCAAAAGGTCATGGCCATCAGAAGAGGTTACTGATAATCCCTGAAAAACCTAAACATCRCTCCCATCTTCAAAAACAAGTACAATGGAAGCTACAGGCTGGTCAGCCTCACCATATTCCTAGTAACACCGTGACCAAATCCTCCCGGAAGCTAACTACGGCCACATGAAGGACAGAAAGCTGATTGCAAAGAGCCAGCCTGGAATTATGAATGGCAGATCATGCCTTACTAACGTGATTGCTTTCAGTGATGAGATGAGTGGCTGTGTGGATGAGGGAAGAACAGAGGATGTTGAATACTTTGATTTTAGCGAGGCCTTGAGACTAAGGTCTCCCCATCAGCCAAACTGAATTGGCTGGATGACTGGACAGGTGGATAGAAAACTGGCTGGACTGTGGGGCTTAAACACTTTTGATCAATGGTTTGAGGTCTGACTGGTGACTGGTTGCTAGTGGCCCTGTTTTGAGTGGGGAGATGGAGTAGGCGACCTTCAGAGGTCCCTTGCAACCTATATGACCCTATGCTTATGTCAGAAAAGTGTCTCAGAATAGYAGTAACTTCTTTATCCCTGCAACCTTCCATCTTATGTGTCCGGTATATGGATCAACCAAATACACCTCTTTAAAAGACAAACTTTCTCCATAAAAATGTAATCAATATTCTGTTAAAAATATTGTATGCTAATGTGTTTCTTGCAAAGTAAGCAAATACTGCATTAGCTGGAGGCAGCAGGGTAATACTTTTCTGCTAGATACGGTTGGACCACTTACTAAAAAAAAGGGGTGAATTTTATCCATTGTTTAACTGTTACACTTCTATTTTTGTACTAGACAGGTTATTTGCTGCTTATTGCTGTGATGCTGGTAGTCCGCACATATTGTGATATTTGGATGATTCAAAATGGAACAGTCATTGAAAGGTATCTATAAACTAGTTATTTTTAAACATTCTTTCTTGTGTTTAACTTAGGGCAAGTAATCTGTCAGAACACATATTCAGACATTCTATAGCTTGCTTATTTATATGAAACAGTTGGAAAACTGGTATAGTTGCAATTTTTGGGGGAGAGGGATCCCTATATTTTTTTAAAAGAAAAAAATTAATTTTCAATCACCTGTTTCTGCTGTTGGACACAATTTTATTTTTTTTTAACCAAAATTTACTTATTAAATGACTTTCAGTTCTTTTGGTCATGTTTTTTGTGCAGAAGACTCTGAATCTTATGTTGATCTGAACGTCCAAGGATTCTATGGCACAGACTCAGGCATGTTGTTTGGATATTAGGACTGTTACTTCTTCCTACTGAGCTGTTTGCTCTTTAGATTGATAAACACAATGCTTTCAGTGTTAATGTTTTAGAAAGTGTTTTCTAGACCTCTGATTATTCTTGTTGCTCTTGTTGCTAATTGAAGCAAGTCAGAATTTGTCTTGATGTGTACTTCAAAATGATATTGTATTTCAGGAGAGACTGTCAGTGCTTTGTAGAATGGAAGGACTGCGTTGTTTCTCTCATGTGAGAATCTATGAAAGCAAAGAAGGAAAGGAACTGGTATTCTGTGACCGTGAATTTCTGAGCCCTTAATGCAGGCAGTTACTGCGGGAGCAGAAGGGAGATAATTGCTTAGTCTGTCACTCACCACTTGACTTACAGAAGTCTGTCATACTTGATCCTACAGCTGATACTATAGGTTTCCACGATGATTTTTTTTTTTTTTCTCTGTGTGGTCCACTGAGAATTTGTCCACTTAAGACATGCTAGTTTATACTTTCTTGTTTCTCTTATAACTAACTTCTAGCTGATGGTCATTTACAGTGCTATAATTGGCCGCAGCAGGAAAGATTTCAAGAAATACTTGTTCAACTTCATCGCCGCAATGCCTGCTGTAAGTACTTTTCTTGTGCCAGCCTTTTAGTAGAACATATTTTGAAAGTAAGTTAAGAATTTGAGGAAAAGATCTCAAATGAGTGTCTTAAAAACCATGGAAATTAGTAGTTTTACATGCAGGTCTGTATTAAGACACACTTCATTTTCTGGCTTCAGTGCGTGGGAGACTTTATCAGCATGTTTCCCTATTGATTGCAACTATTTTTCTGACAGAGATGTTTAGGTTTTCAGGTTGGTTTTGTTGATGGCAATTTTGACTGATAGCTTAATGTGCCATCTGTAGTACTGCATAATAACATCTTATGGATGGATGATGTTTCAACATTGTAGGTGTGGGATTCTTTTGACACCATTGAMGATGAAGATTTCTTTTTAGTCTTTAATTTTTATATTTCTTACAGCTTCTTCTGAGATTTGTTATGGTTTTTTCCACCCTTTAACTTTCCTTCAGCTTGTCACCATCTCTGACCTGCACCAGATAGAAATAATTGTTACTACCTAATAGACAATGTACTTGGTTTACAATAGATTTAAAAGTGAATTGATCAATTTAAGGTAGTGATTGTCAAATGGTGGCTCTTTTCTAGAGCTTATCAGAAGAGCTAAAGGTACATTATGTGAACATAGTTCTATATTAAATCTTTTGATGTGGTGAGATCCACTGGGAACTGGAGTTTTCAAAAATGTAGATAGAAACATAATCAGTGGTCCTGCAGACGCTATATGATTGTCTTAGGTGTGTTAATAGTATTACTGACTTCAAGGGGAGAATTCACCTGTTTTAAAGTGTTTGCACAATCTGTGCTGCAAACTGATCTAAGTATATTAAATCTTGTTAGCTAAATATTGAAATACTGTCTCCTATTTTAGATCTCTTTAGTGAATAACTTCCTAAAGTATGGCCTAAATGAATTGAAACTTTGCTTCCGAGTAAGGCTTACCAGATACCTCTACGAGGAGTATCTTAAGTAAGTAACACCTTGTTAATGTCTAAGGGTTTTAAAAACTAAATTGATTAAAATCAAACCAAATCATTTTAAGTACATAGGAAGAAGGTAGCAAGGTGCTTAATAGGTTAGGTGTACTGTTTGGAAAAGGCTTTTGGTTCCAATTAACTTGCAGTTAAGGCTGTGGCTTGTCCAGGTTGTGTATGGCACAGATACAAAGACAACAAAGTTGGCTCAATTACGAAAAACAATAATACACTGTACTGCTTCCATTACTGGGTCGGCTCCCAAAGTGCATCAGTTGCTTTCATACAGGGCTAATAATCCTGCAGACTGAATTGGATGCATGAACTTCAGTAGCTGCTTATGTCCTTCTGCACTGAATTTTGGTTGTCAGGTGTGCTGATGCAGAGTTTGTGAGGGTTTTTTAACTCTTAAGTGCAGCAGCAGTGCATAGAGCAGCATGGGTCTAAGCTTCAACTAAGATATCCTAGAGCCTAAACAGTTCTGCAGGATTTAATGTGGATCTGATCAGGCAAAACCACAAGCTATGTTGACTCCATACAGGCATTTAATGTTTGCACTACTTTCCATCTCGATTGTATGAAGCAGGGGGGTTCTAGTTATTTGAGATCCCAGGTAATGAATTTTTTTCTGCCACTTAGCTATTGTTTTGTTTCAGAACGTATACATACTACAAAATGGGAAATCTGGACAACAGAATAGCTAATCCAGATCAACTCCTCACACAGGATGTGGAAAAATTCTGTAACAGTGTAGTGGACCTGTACTCAAACCTTAGCAAGGTAAGTCTTTTCAGAGACAACTTTGAGTAGTAGCTGTGGATGTTAGGATGTGATGTCAGAGCTCAAAACAATTGCTTGCATTTATATGTGTATTGCTTGGAGTATGGTGCTAAAAAAAAAAGTGTGTATGGTACTGTTTCACACTCTGTGTTTTCTATGACCTCTGCTAGGGCACTGTTGTGGATTGTTACAATTTGTATTAAATTTTCTTTTAAAAAAACTTACACATTCTTTTCAGATGAGCAGTGATGAATACACTTTCTCAGCTAGTTAGGTTTCAGAAGAAAACCAATGGCTAGCTTTTAGTTACATACAAATATTATTTTGGGTAGGGAGATGTGGTTGAATAAGCATTGCCCTCTTTCTGGTGTAAATTTTAGGAGGTTTAGGTAATGAAGTAGAATACTGCTGAAATTTTTAGACTAATTTTTCTTTGATGCTATGTTGTTCGTACAAACAGAAATATAAAGCAAAATACAAATTGATTTGTTCAAAAATTTCTGGCTACAAAGCCTGTAGTTCAGCTGCTCTAGCTTTGAGAGAGTATGTACGGAATAGGATGCTTGCAAATTGGAATATTGCTTCTATCAGGTACACAGCCAACTATATGGCATTATTCTGCTCAGTATTTCTCATGACTACTTCAGTTAAGAAGCAATCATGGGGTCTAGTCCAACTTTGCTTAGTGAGCAGAGTGTTATTACAGACCTAAAATAGTGAAGTACTTTTTTATACGGTATGTACTTTATTTGAAGATCATGATGCTTTTATGTTCAGTTCTTGAGTGAATGTTTTCAGGAAAATGTCGCATGGCTGAGATTCCTTTTGTTTTAGCATTTAGCTTGTATAATAGGTTAACCAGTGTTGTACTTTTAATGCAAAGGTATAATTCTTCTTGGGGGGATTGGTGGTTTCTGGACCATTTTATATTCGTGTTATGTTAGTGTTCTAATGCTTTTTTCTATGCTTCTCTTACAGCCCTTCTTGGATATAGTTTTATATATCTTCAAGCTAACAAGTGCAATAGGAGCTCAGGTAAATTGAGTGGTGTTTTTAGCATTATAAGCAAATTTTCTCTTCTTTGGTTATAGCCTTGTACCTATTTGGAGTCTGAGGAGAACTCTAGATGTTAATTATAGATTCATCCATTATTTGAAGGGTTATATTGAAAATATGCTTTTACACTTAATGTTTTGTATGCTTTAGTGCTCTCTATCTTGAGGCAAGCAAAATAAAAACCAGAACTTGCAGGCATTCGATCAACTATTTTAAGAAACAAGAAAGTTCTTCATTTTCTTCTAGCAGTTACTTGGGAATCCCATTTACTACAGTACCCTTCTGGCTGCTTTTATCTTGCGTGACTTCCATTTAAGGGAAAAAATAAGTTTTCTGTTTCTTTGCAGTCTCTCTAAAGGGGAGCCATTCCTTGCATTGGGCTGTGTGACTATTATATTCTTCTCTCCCCCCACCTAAGATGAATCATTACAGAAATAATTCTTCGGCTTAGTAAAATGATACATTATCAAAAATGTTCAGGGTTTGACAAGAAGTAGCTCTGGGACACATGATGTAGATCTTTGTAGAAACAGACTGCAGGAAGGCTTAGCTGAACCTAGGTAATTTTTCCAGTCTCAGATGTCTTTGCATTGCTCTCTGTAATACTTAGTTGTTACAGGCAGTTTATGCCAAATTCAGTTTATGCCTTGGTTTTATGCCATGCCACACTTCAGTAATATTTAAGCATGCTGTTTGGGAGCCCTGGTCTATTGCAGCTTAGGATCCAGAAGAATGAGAGATCCCTACCAGGACTGCTTGAGAGAAGCAGGAAGCGTGTTGGAGATCTATGGATCAAAGAAGGGAGTGGGATTGAAGTATTGACTGCTATGACAATGTAGCAAATACAGAGGAAAAGAAGTAGGTAGAAATGAAGGAGAGGAAATGAGAAAGGACCCGGAAATTACTAATGAAATAAGCTAGGACAGTGGAACATGGGGATTGCACTGGGTGATGATAAAAACTCGAGTAGAAGGCTGGGATGGGAAGGGCATCTGGGGACAGAGAATTAGTAAAATTAATAAAACAGTATCTRCAGCATAAAAGAAAGGAACATGATAGGAATTGCAAGAGTAATTGAATTGGTAACGTAGACACATGGGAGGTGAGAATCAAGGGATTCATGCTTTCTGGGCATTTTGGATACAGGTGTTGCAATTTCAGACTATCTAGATGGTAAGCTTTTATTCTTTTTTGATATTCACAGGGTCCAGCTAGCATGATGGCATACTTGATTATATCGGGGTTTTTCCTTACACGTTTAAGGAGACCAATTGGCAAGATGACTATTATAGAACAAAAATATGAAGGGGAGTACAGATATGTCAACTCACGGCTTATTACAAACAGGTATAAATTTACTTGGATGGCAAGATATAAGTGACAAAGTAATACTGTGGTGTAAATGGAAGCTGTATGTTAAAATATATTTGGAAAGTCTGATGCTATCAGTTCTGAGCAAAGTGTTTGCATCTTTATGCAGATTATTATTAAATAATTCGTACATGCGTTACATTCCTAATTCAAAAGACAAACTGTAGCTGGAGTATAAATAAGCTTATGTTTTACTGTTGTGAAAAAGTACAAACTCATTTCATAAGGTAACTGAAAGAACTATATTCCTGTGTTTTATGGCTGACTTTTTCAAAGACTGTCTTTAACAAAATGAAGTTGCATTCTTTGCGGGTTTGTTGTTTGTGTGTGTTTGTGTTTTTTTTTTTTAGTGAAGAAATTGCTTTTTATAATGGAAACTTGAGAGAAAAACAGACTATTCACAAAACCTTCCGTAAACTGGTAAGACTTCTTTTATCTTTTAAAACATGTTAAGCAAAATTTCAATTAATTTTATTATGGTGATTCTTGACATATATTAATATAAATTGAATTATAGTGGCTTGGTGTTTATGCTGCTACAGTCATTAGATTTAAAAATAAATTAGTAGGCTATAAGCAGAACACAAGTTTCTGATAGAATGGTCTTTCTCTTGCCACTTACCTCCTTTTCACCCACCACAATTACTATTCTCTCACTGCTTAGTTTCACGTGTAGATTGTTTTGATCTAGACTGCAAGTCTTGGCCAGCAGGGGACACTTGTGCAGTGTTTGTCACAGGTGACAGACATTGCTGAGGTATTTGTGACTTACTGAAAAATAACTATATTTGGAATCAAACTTTTGTAAAATAATAAAAAATAGTAAAACAGGTACTGATATAGTTTGACCTTTTTTCTTCTGTAACTTACAGGTGGAACATTTGCATAATTTCATCCTGTTCCGGTTCTCTATGGGTTTCATTGATACTATCATTGCCAAATGTAAGTGTTTGTCCAGTGCTAATGGACTGCTATCAATAACAAAGTGCTAAACTTTTCACATGGGAATTCTTTTTTCTTATTGCTTCAACTAATGTATAGCTTAATATTTACTCTTAAACTGCAGACCTTGCCACTGTGGTTGGTTACCTGGTTGTTAGTCGTCCATTTTTGAACCTGGCTGATCCTCGTCATCAGAATAGTACTCACGCAGAACTTCTGGAGGTAAATAGAACAGAATTAAAACAATTTCCTGAATTTAAATTTTGTTAGTCTACATAAAGAAACTTTTTTCTACTCTAGGATTACTACCAAAGTGGAAGAATGTTACTGAGAATGTCTCAAGCTTTGGGCAGAATAGTCCTAGCCGGCCGTGAAATGACAAGACTGGCTGGGTAAGCTTAATAGTGGTTGTGTAAAATAATCTTTCTTAAAGTTATGTTATTGCTGTTTCTTATCTCATTTTAAGAAACTGACTGTAGAATTAAAACAAAATGAGCTTATGTGCTTTGTTCATTGCAGCACCCTAAAAATCGAGAAGTTAAACATTTTATGCTGAAAAATATTTGAAGATGTGCTAATTATGTCCACTAGTAATTTCATATCTGAATAGTAGCAGCATACAGTTTAAATATTTAATTGAAAAGGCATTGTCAGATGCTCGTAAATCAATTATGTATTGATTATTTACCAAACTTTTTTTTTTTTTTTTTACATCTTAAGAAGAGACGTTATCAAATATTTGGCTATTACAGGACAAGGTTCTTGTAAATATTGTGAATATTACACAACCTCAGTGCAACTCTAAAATGTAAACATTTGGTTTCTATGCTGGGTTGAGTAAGTTTGTCATTTTGACAGTTTAACAGAGTACTCATTAGAGCTTCTATGGATTTACAAAACTTCTAAAGTTTGGTGTGTGGATTTTGGTGTTTTTTTTTTTTTTTTAGTTTCACAGCTCGAATTACAGAATTAATGCAGGTTCTGAAGGACTTGAATAGTGGCAAATATCAGCGTACTATGGTGTCGCAAGAAAAAGGTATATGTGACATAATAAGAAATATGTGCATCTCTGTGTAGTGCTCCAGACTCTAATACTTTTTTCTTAATTTAAGATGCAGATAAAAAGCAAGCTTTGCCTTTGATACCTGGAACTGGAGAAATTATCAACACTGATAACCTTATCAAGTATGTTTACAAAGTTTCCACAACTTCAATATTTTTAACATAGTGTGGCTTTTAAGTCTTTACCACTATTAATAGAGGTTTCAATACACATTATTACAATATGCAATTCCTGTTGTACTATAGTTTATTTACAAATAATTCCACCTCACTCCCACTCAGCAGTTCTATTCTGTAAGTCAATCCTTGTCCTCATGTTAGGAGAAGACATAATATGCTGTCTGGACTTAGCCTTTTTGGTAACATTTCCTGCTGTCCTTTGGAATATGACTTCCCAGACCATTTTGTTAACACTTTATCAAATTTCTTCTTAGAAATATGTTGGTTACAGATTTTATTCCATGATATAATTCAGCTGTAAAAATCAGGGGCAAGTTTGTATTCAGTTTCAAAATATTTGCTTCTATTTCTGTATGCTTGGACAGTTCATTGATATACTCAAGTAGGAGTCAATTCCTTGGTTCTTTGCAGTCTGAGAAACATAGTATTGACATAGTAGTACTACTTAAAGGCATGAAGTAAAGCCAGTTAAGAGATTAAATAGCCTCAATCTGGGCAGTGTGAAAAGCAGATAGTGGAGCAGAGGGGAAAGGGGGGAGGGAAGAGGGAGAGGAGAAGGGAGATGATAGAGCTATTTTTATTATTCAAAAAAAAAAAAAGCAAGGCGGAGGTGAGCAGAGAAGTCATTCATTGTGTATCCTAGAACTAATGGAATAACTTCTGCTAGCAGGTTTAAAATTCAATGATTCTATAATGAAGTGCATCCTTAAATGTAGGTTTATATCCACAAGATGTTTTGGAGACCAAAGGCTTAGAAGGATTCAGAAAAYAAATATATGAAGGGGAAAAGAAAATCTGTAGGTGTTTGTTAAACATTAAGGTACCACTTTTGGTTCAAGAACTTCCTTAGCTGTTAATAGTTGGAAACTGGGACAGTGTACTAAATGAAGTACTGCTGAAGTCTTGTCCTATTTCTTAAATCTCTGAGTAAGCATGCAGTATTAGCTGCTTTTAGGCAACTGTTTTTTGGTTTGTTTTTGTTTTTTCTTTAAATGTTGCAATACAAATAGGTTTGATCATGTTCCGTTGGTGACACCTAATGGAGATGTTTTGATTCAAGACCTTAACTTTGAGGTAAGTTTTTTAATATCATAGAAAACTATATTCATATAAAATTTTTAAAGTGAAGATTATCATTTCAGAGGTAATCTGATTTATAAAAAATGTGCAAACAAAAATGGAGAGGTGCTTATATGGTATACTTAAAATTTGAACAAAATTAATCGTGTTAGTTAAAAAAAAAAAAAAAAAGGCAATAATCTATTTTCCCAAACAATGTTTTTATTGTTACAAGTGTTTTCTTCCAGCTGTAGTTGATGCTAAACTAGTTGGGGAAAAAAAAAATTTATTGGTGGAAATTATCCACTGTAATGTCAGAAAGTGCTATGTACAAGCTTATGAGGATACCACCTTATTGTTTGTAGAAGCTTTCAACAGTACTTTCTCACTACCCTTTTATTGTGTTGGCTTTGCATTTTTAGGTTCGATCTGGTGCAAATGTTCTGATTTGTGGGCCAAATGGGTGTGGGAAGAGCTCACTTTTTCGTGTTCTTGGTGAGGTAAGGGAGCTTTTTTAAATAAATGGGGGAGAACGCAAAGCACTGTTGTAATTGGACCTTTTTGGTCAAGTTTAAACCTTTTTCTTGTTGCAGTTGTGGCCTTTGTTTGGTGGACGTTTAACAAAACCTGTAAGAGGAAAGTTGTTCTATGTTCCCCAGGTGAGGCAAAGTACTTTAATTGGCAATAGTGTTCTCTTTCTTCCTACTTTGACTATGTTTAGAAATATTTGACATACCTTTTTGTTTCTAACTGTATCTTAGAGACCATATATGACTCTTGGAACGCTCAGAGATCAAGTTATATATCCAGATACTTTAGAAGATCAGAGAAAGAAAGGGATTTCTGACCAGGTAATGATAATTAGTTCATTAACCCTTTGTCTCACTTAAGATGAGTAGTGCTTCAGATTTAAAAATACTGAAATTGCTGTTAAAAACACTGCATTTAGTTTGTTTTTAATATTTATCATCAGGGTTGATAGTACACCAGTGTAATAGTATAACCCTTTATAACCTTTTTCAATCGTTTCTTTATTAAGTTCACTTAAGCTCTATTTGTCATTCCTGTTTCAATAAAAGGTGCTGAAAGAGTACCTGGATAATGTCCAGCTGGGTCAAATCTTGGAACGTGAAGGAGGCTGGGATAGTGTTCAGGACTGGATGGATGTACTCAGCGGGGGAGAAAAACAGAGAATGGCAGTATGTCTTAAAAGCATAAATACTTAACAAATACAGGACATAGGTTGAAAATGTAATCTGAATTGTAAGTGATTTTTTTTTTTAAACTAAATATTAACATTTTAGTTAAAGAAGAAACCCCTAAAAGGTGTAATACCTGAATACTGAGAAAAAAACTTAAAATAGTGCTTTTCGTACTCAAAATTTAATAGGAAATGTTGACCTTTTACCACACCTTACACTTGGATTATATAAACAGAAGTTCTAAAATAATTGTTTAAAAAAAAAAAAAAAAGGAGGAAAGATAATATACAGCTCTCAGATTTTTTGGCTTTGGTGGGTGCCAACTTAAAAGAAATTCCCTTGCCACAGTAAATTTTTGGACACTAATTCTTAGTTTAACTTCTAGCACTGTATTATTGGTTGTGGTTCTGTATCCACAGTAGCTTTTTGGTTTGCATTCCAGATGGCAAGGTTATTTTATCATAAGCCTCAGTTTGCAATTCTGGATGAATGCACCAGTGCTGTTAGCGTTGATGTAGAAGGCTACATTTACAGCCATTGTCGAAAGGTAAGCTCTTTGTTTCTGGAATTATACTTTTGTATGTTAACAGGAAACTTAAAATGATACAAGGTGCACTCTTCCTTATGCCTAGTGCAGATTACAAAAAAAAAAAAAAGCTTAAGGGCATGCAAGGACCCTTTATGCACAGTAGAATTCTACAATTCTACTACAAAACTAGAGTTTTGTAGTCTTAAGATAATTTAGATGTACATGTGGCCTCTGTGTATCAGAGAACTCCTACTAACTAGTAAGTAACCTTACTTTTCCAGCTAAACTCTTAGAATGTCAAGTGAAGATCAAATAATCTAAAATTTTATACTTTTTAGTTGTTTGGGAGGTTGCTTTTGGCCAGGGCAACAGAAGTGAAAGGCTAGAGAGTAATATTTCCATCTATTTTGAGATATGCAAAGCCAAGCAATCTAGGAAAACATGATGATATTAAATATAGCTTTCTTTTTCCTTTCCCTTTTATACTCACCTTTTCAGATTCTATGTATTGCCATGTGAATTATCAGTAAGATTCAGTTTCACACCCCTAGCCTGGGAAAGAATGGGCTTGAAATAACATAGATTACTGAGTAGCAGTATTCTCAGAATAGTAATGGAGCAAAGCTGTCCATCCACTGAAATGTACTTGAAACTTGGAAGTGGGAACTTAAGGAGCCTTCTGTGGTAGTTCACTAGAGGAGGACTCTGCAGAAGAATGGACACTATTTCTTGAACAAATTTTACCACATTAATATCAATACCCTCACAATTTTCTAAGTCTGTTTTGCATATACTTGTTATTCTGTTAACTTGAACGTTCATTTGTACTTTTGTGGCTAATGCATGTTACTGGAAAATAGAATTCCTGGTTAAGCTGTCCTTGCAGAAAGAAAAAATGTTACCCTGTTTTATCATCAGAGCCATTTTGTCCTTTAATTGGTGCTGCTGTTAGGGTTACACAATTAACTGAGTTGCAAGTAAATAGAGGAAGATTAGTCACCTTTAAATTGTCACTTGAAGTTTATAATTCATTAATAGCTTCTGTGGTTTTGGCTTTTTTTGCTGTTAAAGTAGACTTCTTTTAATCACCAGGTTTGTTGTTTTACCACCTCCTACCTTACCTACTCATTCTACGTTTTGTCAAATCATTAGCAGCAAAAGAATGGTGAAATCAATTAAAAAAGATAAATCCCTCCTGCTTTTTTTTTTTTTGACTGCAAAATCTTGTATTAAGGCTACATATGGATACTGTTAATAATAGAGTCTGGAAGTTTATGAATTTAAGCTCTTCAGCTGATACCATGCTGAAAAATAAGTAACACCTAACCCATGAGAAAAATTAACTGCTTCATTGTATGTATTTTCTTCATATAGGTTGGCATCACTCTCTTCACTGTCTCCCACAGAAAGTCTCTCTGGAAACATCATGATGTATGTAGTCTTTACTTTCGCTAAGGATATCTGTATGTGGTAGGGGTTTGGTTGTTTGACTTTGTATTAAATTGACTTTACAATTCGGGGTGTTCTCATTTTGCATCCTGATAGGTCATGTTCTGTTTTTTTTAAAAAAGGTTTTACTTTCATAATCCAGTTGCACTATTTCACATATTCTTATGCTCCTAGTTATGAAGGGAAAAGTAACCAAAAATCCTTAAATGTATCTGTAAAAGTAGCCTCAAAAATATGAAAGGCACAATAGATACTTGTCGTCTTTCTTAGCCTCAAAAAACCCCTTGAACCAGAATCCAGTAAACAGCATGGAGTTTTTGCTTTCAAGATGCCTTATATATCTACGCATAAAAAAAAGTTCATCTCTAATACGTGGACTTCTTTTCTTCCAAACTAAGTTTTTACTATTGTTATTACTTTTTATGCAGGCAGACTGTATGCGTGGGAAAAATACTGAGTTAATACACGGGGATGAATGGGTACCTTAAGTATATTGTCACAAACCCCAGGATAGCAGTGTTAAGTCTAGATGTGACCATTAGAAGACTGATGGATGTTAGGAACAAAAACAGTTTAACTCTTTTTTTTTCCAGAGGCAATTGAATTTAATGAAACATGAGCTTACCCTCTGGCTAGCTGAGTTTAAGATTTTGCATTAGAACTACTTCAAAATACAATTTATTTAAGCATTTATAGACCTGGTAATTTTTAGGTAGTTGATAATGTATGTTCTTTTATTTCAGTTTTACTTGCATATGGATGGCAGAGGAAACTACGAGTTTAAGAAAATAACTGAAGACACAGTTGAATTTGGATCTTAAAGTCATGAACTGAACTACTACAGAGACTGATGATTACAGGAAGTGCGTAGAATGGCAGACATATGTACAATAAAACTACTCGCTTGTTTTTTAAACAAATTAACTAGGATAACCCAAAACAAGCTGTTAAGCATTTACTATTATGTAGGATATTGCTAATTGTGTATATGTTGGTTTAATTATTGATATGTACTAAGAATGTCCTTATTCTTGTGGTTTAAAAACCTGCCTAAATTAAATTGGGCTTAAATCAGTGTAACCTGATTCATCCTGGGATGCAAACCATTTGAAATCAGCTGATTTGACTTTTGTAGACCTTCTTTCCCTTCAGTGAAAAGCCCTGTTAAAATTAGGGTTGCTACCTCTCTTGTTCCTGCGAAGCAGTCTTGGATTTTTGCTCTGTTCTATGCATATTTCTGAGTTATCTCACACGGTGCAGGACATTCTCCCATCTTCAGAACTGTGCCCTGTTAAATGAAAGAGCCTTTTCCTTGACCAAGCCTTGTGATGTAGCCAATATGCTCTTGCTGATAAAGGATGGACTGAACCTAAAAGACAAAACTAATTCCTTCTGCTAAAAAAAACTAAGCTTGTTCTTTGCTGGGTTTTGGATTCTCTTTAAGATCTGTCTGTACAATTCTCTCTGCTGCTCAGCAATCCCATTCTCTCCCAATTTAGCAAGAGCTTCATCCATCCCCCACCCCAGCTGCTCTTTTTCTGTCAGAGAAATGCTATGGTAATGAAGAGTTGAGAGGAGGTTGAGGGAGGAAAGGACTGACCAATGACCAAAAAAAAAAAAAAAGGAAAAGAAAAGTGATGTTCCTTGTATCAAACAATCTTGTGCATGTTTTCAGCTCTGAAGAAATTCGTGACTCCCACAAGCAGAAACAGAGAAAAGAATGTGGGTCCAATCATTCTTCTCTTGAAATCAGTAGGGGTTAGAATGGACTAAAAATGTTAATCTGTGAAATAGCAGACTGTTGTCCTGTGTGTGTTCAGTCCTGTAATACAGCAGTTGCTTTTTCCAAGTTCCTCCCTTTCTCCCTCTTCAAAAAAATCAGACCTCCTCGTGGTTTTAGCTGCCCTTCAGATCTGAGTTTGGAAGTAAGTGATAATGGTACTTCCTGTTTGGTCTTCTGGGCTGTGAAGCCTAAAATGATGCTTTCATCCCTCACACCTATTCCCTTATTTGTCATGAGGCTTCTCGATTTCTGATACAAATTATTCACTAGTGATTCTCGCTGTTGTCTAAGGATCTCTAGTCCCCGTTGGTTTTCTTGTTCCAGCTGCCAAATCCCCTTGAAGAAACCAAACTCTTTAAATAGTTTACTGTAACCTTTTTTTCTATACAAACAATTACTGTGGTTGCCATATGACTTTGACAAACATAAATGCAGCAAGGTGATTTTTGTGATCAGGGAATAGGAAGGTATAACTCAAACTGAATCTCTGTTTAGGCTTTAAAACAAAAATTTACAATACCTGTTGTACAGTGAAGGTCTAGTAGTTTTTTAGTGTTCCATATAAGATATAATATAGGAATGCACTACATGAAGGCATGCATAAAATATGCAATAAATCTGTTCTCTGTGCATCTTTTATCAAGGGTTTAGATTAAAWCCAGAACCAACTTTTTATAAAATGGATATGTACTTGGATGCACTGCTGTCTGTTGATTTTTATCCAATTTCATTAATCATCATCTTTCACGTTGAAATTGCTACCTGTTAATATTTTTCCTTTAATCATAGTTCTTGCCCATACCTGTCAGTACTACTGTTCTTTCATAGTACTCAAATGCAAACAGCTATCCTGGTATAAGAATCTAGTGACCACAGTAGATTCATAGTATAATGCATCAATGAAAATCAAAAAAGTCTCTCTGAAGTGTAACATATTCCAGAGAATAAGGTACCAGAACAAATTTTTGTGCTTGGTCCACAAGAAGGCAAATAGATACTTCATTTTACTAATTTTTTTCTGTTTATTCAGATTCTCACATCAGCCATAACGTAGCAGGTAGCAGCATACTCTATGTGAGGTGGCAGTCTTTTTTTTAATTGTAACCATGAAAATAGGGATGCCAGATAGCTGCTTTTATTTTTCTTTTGTGAAAGTTCTCAGCACAAATGCAACTTCTCTTGGAAGGGATGTTTTAGTAGCCTTTTAAAGAGACAAAGAAAAAAAACCCTCTAAAATGAGAAAGTTGCTATTATCCTTGTGACTAGGGCAGACTTTGCAGTGGAGTAGTGAACTTGGGATACTTTAATGTATTTTTAACACTGACAAGCAAAACCACACACAGCACACTTATATAGCACCCCAGCAGCCAATCCCAAGGTACTTTACAATTCAATTGATTAATTACAAATTTGTGTGTAATCTCAGATTTATTTTAAAAACTAAAACCAATAAAATTAAAAATCCAACTTCATAACCAAGGAGGAATAGGTTTGCCTTCAGATGCCATGAAGTTCATTGAAACTGAGGATGCTAGTATCTCCTTAGGGCCAGGACTTAGTGTTTCTAAATATACTGGAAGGAAAGAAAAATATTCTTCTGCGCTTGATTGTAAGAGAGGCTTATAAAGAAAGTATAAAAAKGAATGATGTTTTAGAATGATATTCTTAAAAGGCCTTACATTAAAGTATTTTGAGATAGACTTGGTTTAATGAAAGATTGTAAAAGATCTAATGAAAATGATCCGAGTCTCAGTTCTATTTCAGAATTGCACTGTGATACTGTATTTTAGCTGTTAGGTCTTTTTAATAGCACAAGTTGGAAGTTTGTAAATTGGAATTCTGAACTACCGTAGTAAGACAAAGTACTGACGAATATTTTCAGTCTCAAACTGTTGGTGCTTTGAAGGTGGTACTGGTAATAGTCAGATGGCTGCATTTCAACAGTGGTGGGAAACATTCCTGTATGTAAATAATGTAAAGTGCTTTGGAGGGGGAAATGGCGCTATATAAATGTAAGACATTAAGTGCCTCTGAAACAATAATAAATCTAAAGATAAAATATATCTAGGCTTTTTGTTTCTTAATGATGTAATTAGGAATTTTGTAACAATGCAGTGACTGCATACTCCACAAATCTCGAGTTACTTCATGAGCCGATTGACTTGTGTTCAGCTTATAAAGTCCGTAGTACTGTCTGAAATTCACCCTGGAATCAGCCAGATGATGCCATCCGGTTGTAAAAAAACATGAGCTCAGTACTCGAAGATCCGTACTTAGAGCAATTGGATTATAGGTGCATTAATCTGTCTTAAGTCTGCACTGATTCTGACCTCTCCTCTCTCTCCTTTGTCCACTGGCCACTTCTTTTCCCTTCAAGTTTATTGATTTTAGAAGAGTGCGGGCCTGAATAAGGTTAACATAATATCAGTACTTAATGTGGTAATTCTTTTGAGTGTTCCTTAATCTTTGTACTTTGAGGAAAATAGGATAATCACTCTCCATTTTTATTGTATTTGTGATTTTTAATGTTTTTCTTTGTTGTGGTAGACATACCAGCTATCAAGATAATTGAAACTCGGTAATGTAAGAATGAAACCGAGATGTGCTTGAATGAACTGATTTTAAGGGTCTTTCTTCTCTTAGCTGAGATTAGTTGTGCAACAAATGTATTTGTGTAGCATTCTCAAAGGGTAGAGCTCCCTTTGAAAGGAAATTCCTCAACCAAGGATGCAGATAAAAATCTAAGTCATTCAATTTAGCTGATGAGCTGGAGAGGAAAAAAAGGAACTTCTGTGTGGTGGATGGGATGTTTAATACTTAAATTTAACATTTAGAGTAGTGTGAAGTCTGTTACTTGTTCAACTCTGGGCTCTCAGCTACCCAGTGCATTCCAAATGCTTGGTTTGCATGCTTCAACACTTTAATTCTTCCTTATATAGAGGAAAAACATCAGTTCCTGGAATGGTAGAACTAAAACCATGGAGCAACAAATTCAAACTCCTTTTGAAGGATCAATCCACCATCTTTTGAGGATGTTCAGTAGCCTTGGTCCAGTATTTCTGAATGTTTAATAAAGCTCCAGCTTTATTAAACATTCCTCTCAGCAAAAATCAAGCTTTCTTGATGAAGACTATTTATTTGGGGTTTTTTTTTGTCCCTCTCTCAGCAAAAATCAAGCTTTCTTGATGAAGACTATTTATTTTGGGTTTTTTTTTTGTTTGGGTTTTTTTTGGGGGGTAGGGGGAGGTGATGGTGCTTTCTACAGGACTAGCATGAGACTGGAATAAGCTGCAAGGTGAACAGAACATCACTGTGAACCTTGTCATCTTCCATCCCATCTTCACTGCATAATGGATATATTTTTCTTATTAAAAAAAMCCAAAACCACGCAGCAGGAAACGCGCACAAAAATCCAACCTACCTCTGACCCATGTAATTCTTCTGGGAAAAGTTGGCACTGTAAGCTACATCCTAGCCATGTTGCAGGGATGTTTCTTGCCCAAATGTGGCACAGATTAGAATGGAGTAGGCACACCTGGCTAGACAGCCCAAATATAAGATTACTTTAGCACCATTTGAAAGTGACTTGTGCTGTAAGAAAATTCTGGATGTATTGCCATTTCATTAGCTCTGTACTGTATACTAGAGAAGATGACTAGTGAGAAACAAAGCAGCATGTAGTGCTACCATGACACTTACTTGACAGGCTTTTTAATTAAATTGCATCTATTACTGACAACTTAAATGACTTATGCTTCTGCATAATAAGGAATTCAATCTTCATGTTTCTTAAATCTGTAAAGAAGAAATATCCTGTGGATTAGGACTGGAGAGAAAGAACTAATTTAGTGATTCTTCCATAGGATTCAGCTCTCCACAAACTCAGCAGATACCARTGCGTCACCTTATCTTTGGTGTTCTGAAGTCTAGAAAAGTGAAAAAACATTAAGATGTTCTATCATCAAAATAGGAGTTAAAAATYCGTATTAAAATTTATATATAATTGTAATACATACTCTGAGATGTCATAGAAATGTCCATGATAATGATCACCTGAAATCCAACTGTGAAAAATAGGGGGAAAATGTTACCTTGGTTTTACAGAAAAAATAAATCACAACTTTTATCTGTCAAGAAGAAAATCAACTGTGTGCAAGTTCAAATGTCTGCTTATAAAGCTGCTGTTCAAAACACTTATTTCTATGTATAAATTTCCTTCTTTATTAGGTGTAGATGCCAGTTGGTTTGTGACAGTTCCTTTCATGAGCATGGAAAGAGGTTTCTTGGTTTTATGAATCAGTGATGTGCAGCTGTTTTGGGAGGAGGTTGGTTGGTTTTCCCTTCACATGTTATGGTTCCAGGCTCTTGCTATTGCTCTGTGTACAGTCGAATTTTTATTAATGATGCCTTAAAATTCACCTGAAAGTTTAGAATGGCTGTGCACATTACAGGTTCCTATAATATGTTTGTTTATATGTTCTGATGAAACTCACCCTCTTGTGTGCATTCAAACATAAGATGAAAATGGTTTCATCTTGAAACAGAAATATAGCCAAGCTAGGTTACTATGAAAGCAATTTGTCCTTTTATGTTAAAACCTTAGAAACATGTTATCTTCAAAGCTGCTCAGCCATCTTTGAACTGCTGCATCATTTTCCTTCTTTGTATGCAACAGCAGAGCCAGATGACAAGCAGCGTGGAACGTCACAGACAGAAGCTGTCTTAAGGGAATAATTTGAAAAATATGACAGATTCAGGGTTTAAATAGAAATAATATGCCTAAACATCTGGTGAAATTCCATGGGGATTGACTTGGGAAACTAAAGACATTTTGCCAGTAATCCTGCGAGGAATGCAAGAGTGCAGGAATAATCATCCAACTGGCATTTTAAAACAGGAGAGAAAGGGAACTTGGACACTCCACTTCTGTGGCATATATCTCTCACAAACCAGGCTTAACAATCACAATCTCTCTCGCACTGGTTAGAAACCTCACTCTTAGTGACTTTTGGCAAGTCTGAACCATAAAGATTCAATACGATGGGTTTTACTGGCAAAAGGAGCTCTTGTGCTGTAGTGCCCAGCCCTGGTCCCCACTCTGCTTGTCCACAAACCAACACCCTTGTTCCCCACCCCTCCCTCGTTCTGGGAAACAAGTGGCATCCACACATGATGCTGCACCAAAATAGAACGGAACTGGAAAAATGAGGTCAAGGCTGCCTGGACAAAACTAAGACTGCCGAGATTGGTTTACTTGGGTAGAAATAGGGAACTCCACCTACATGACTGAGCAAGTTTTCTGCATTAAAATAACCTCAGAGTTTGGCACAAATCACTGCTAATTTTTTAAGCTTGTTTCTAGAAAATTTGGAGAATACTGCTCTGGAAAAGACATTCCACATATGCAATTGAAGAGACATTCTTCTATGTAACCAAATATGCCCTTCATTTCCTTAGACTGAATGGTTTAGTGCAAGCACTAAAAGCCACTTGACTAATTCTAATCATTGTGAATCACGACGAAGTAAGTAGTGTGAGGATGCTCCCCAAAATAAGCTAGCCTTTATTTATTTACTTCATTGTGGTATTCTAGTCCAGGAATGTATCAGCACAAAAGCAACAGAGCTAAAAACAGCTGTGTCAGAAGCTGCTAATGTGACAGACTTTGTAAAACACTGAAAGATAACAAAATAGCTATAGAGGGGCTGATAAGCTAATGTATTTGGGAAAATACTGGTTAAAAAGAGACGTGTGTGCTGGAGTCTTCTTAAAACTCAGATGCAGTCTTACATACTGCAACAGGACTCATCTGGAAAGCCAGGAACCATTAGCAAAATTTTTTGGAGCTTAGTAGGGAATTAAGGGCCAAGGTCAAATCTACACAGTGACATTCTTGTCTTTTTTAACCCACAAATAGTAACTAGATAATAAAAAATTTAAAGTAGATTTTTTTTTATTGGAATAGTTGTATTTATAATAGTCTTAAGTAGAGAATTTTGAAAAGGCTGCATAAGGTGCTTCAATACTCACAAAAATGTTTATGCTTAGTGTTACCTCTGTAAACTTCCTCTGAGGCACTGGGGTGCATCATGCCGGTGGAATAGAAGGTACTTGCATARGTGGGGCTGATGGGCAGTAGTAGTTCCTGTGTATGCCGTGTATTTTATTGTCCCCAAGGTTGTTATATAGTGTAGTGACCCGCCTGAGAGACACGGTGCCCTCACCTGGGACTTGTTTCAACTTCTTGTGCCTGTGCCTCTAGAGTGGAAGGTCACTCCCTCAAAAGACTTTTTGGGTTGCTTTTCTGAGACAAGCTCAGCCGAACTCAAAGCACGTAAAGCCCAAAATAGCCCCTGTTACAAACATGGCCGCATTGCAGCTATTCCTGCCCAATGCCTTTCTTTTCCTTGCCGCTGGACAGGTAGTGTGTTATCACAGTTCCAAATATAGCTTGTACTTCAACATAACTTACAGGGCTTTTACAGCTCAATTTATGCCACGTGCAGTAGTAACATGTTTTCCAGTGCTCCTGGAAGACTTCAGTCCCTTCTTTGAGGTTCTCAGTCCATTCCCCTAAGAGTTAAAAGGGCAGCAAGAGGAATCTGTTTTCTGTTTGAAGCATACAGAGGAAAGAAAGTCTGGTAAGAAGCTTAACATCAGTGTGAAAATCTCCTAATTCTGAGCTACTCCTGAGTTTTTTGAGACTGAAAGAGAACTTTGTCAGGAGAAGGGAGTATGGTTTTGTGCGGGCTTTAACACCATCGTGCAAACAATGGGTAAATAAGTACTACTTGCTACCTGCTGGACTGTTAACTGGCAGTGCTTGAAAACTGGACAAAACAAGGTATGTTATAACCCAAGACCTCCCGAGAACGTGGCAGAGGGAAACACGGACTGAATGGAAAACAGGAAGGGTGTTCAGGGGGAGAGAGCTGCTCCCACCCTTCCTATCGGATCTCATTGAGCTGTTCAAACGATCTTTAACTAACTAAACTATCTCAAACTTCGTTATTAGGAAAGAGAAGATCTAAAAAATTTCACRTGCCCTTTTCCTTCAAATTTTGGTGAAATCTGGATTCAAACTGGGTATCAGTGTACAAGCCATTTAGGAAAATTTGGATTGTTAACATAATGATTATGCCTTTTTTTGCCACTTGGGGTCACCTTTTCTAGTCACACGAAACATAATACCAAACACGCAGTTGCAGAATTAATATTGTAGAGATGGCTCACAGAGTAGAAGTTGTATATGCAGTGCTACTGTTCTGATATAGCAGTCGGAAGAGCAAGGAAGGGACAGATTTGTGGTGTTTGTGGTTCCACTACTATAGCGATAGCTGCAGCGGTGACATACAATGGTATGGTTGTACCCTTGATGCTTTACGGAAGCAAATGATCATGTTTTGAATAAAGTGGAAAGATGGGGAATCAGATTCAGTATCATCTCTATGGAGATGTGTGTATTTGGTGTGAACGGATGGTAAAGTATGAAGGCAGCAGAGGGAAAACCTGTGTTAATCAAGGATGCACTCTTTAAAAAACAAAACCAAACCAAACCCCCCAAAAACAACAAAAAAAACCCAACCCCCTTTTTCCCTGGSATAATGAGTACTTCATAAAATCTCACTTGTCATTCTAGCTCTTTCATTACACTAGCTTTTTAATTGAGTTATGTGATTACTGAAGAACTAATTAAAAAATTATCATGTCATCTCATTGGGAAAATATTTCTTTATTCAGAGGAAGGAGGTTTTTAATTAAACCTCTTTTGATGAAATAGTTTTGTGAATATAACAATGTCTGAGTACTTTGCTATTTAAATTTTTCTTGAAGTAAGTAATAAGATAGAAAATTTGGAAATAAAAATAGAAGAAAATGCATCAGTGAGGATAACCAAGATCTGGAACTGTGAACATTCTTTGAGTTCAGAGTAATAACTTCATTGCTAGTTAAACAAGCCACTAAAAACATTCATATTTAAAGGTAGTTAGGTGCATTGAGAAAGGCACTCGGAGCAGTGCTAGCGAATGTTCTGGAAGTTACTGATCCAATTACGGTGACCAAGGGAAGCTGTAGAGGGTAAAAAAATGCTGCCATGCTATTAATCTATTCTTGATTGTTGACTAAAGGATATATATTTATTCAGGTGTTATATTTTCATTTAAATGAGATCCTAACCAGCTGTTTGCAGAAATGAGACAATGGGTTCATCTCTGGGGAAGAACAGGTAATGGAAATGAGTAGGGGATGGGGGAGAGGAATGGAAACATCAACAAAGGAGCCAGGGGAAGTAAGGAGCCGAAACGTCGTGAGCTTCTTGCAGGAGCAAATCACTGAAGTATGTTACTAATAGGGCACAAATTTTGACAAGATGAGAAGCAGGCACAATCTCTGCAACTGGACATACGAGAGAGGACCTGGCTGTAAAAGCTCTGGAGGCAGTCAACATGGATATGTCTTTATTCCCAGGTACTGGCAGGTTTTACAGGAAGAAATCACCCCTGAGGCACATCTTCATATGAACTTGCCTAATTCTAGGCTAGCTACAGTTAAAGGCTGAGGAATTACGGGGAAAGATGTTCCTTCTGGGTCCTTTGGGGGATACTGAAATGGGCTATATGGGCTGAATGAGAGCCTGTGCCAGAAGAAGCAGAAGGATCTCACTAGTTGGAAGATTTCTCATCATAAGGTGGAAGGAAAAGGAGATTTGCGGCACATCTGTCTTGGTCTCTATGCCCTGAGCGTCTGTAAGTGTCCTGCCGCAGAGCACTGGAGGACACACACCAGCAAGTAAGGGAAGGGCAGCTTTCTGTGACAGCTTCGCTTTGCTGAGGGAATGGGCGTACTATGTGAGAGAGCATGTGCCACGGTGAGTAACACCACACCTAATGGTTGTGGGAAGATTTTCAGCTGGCCAGTTTCTGCTCCTGTCCTGTCTAGCAGGTTGTTCTTTTTTGTTTTTCTTGTCTTCCTCAAACATGAATAGCAAGTTTTCTCTCTCCTTCAGTGACAAACATAGACTACAGAAAGCGTGGTTATTTGTATGTGGATAAATACTGCATAATTAGAAGACTACTCAATTGACTCTTGGGTCTGGTACTGTCAAAAGCCCATTCATTCCTGTCTATTACAAGGTTCTGAAACTGTGTAGCAATCACTACTAACCTGCAAAATAATCAGCATTACAAAACTGAACCAAGAAGGTAATCTATCACAGCTGTTTCTTCTCACTTACTTAATGCAGAAACTCTTTGTCCTGAGTTGCCACATAACTAGTGGTCCAAGTTAAGCTTATAATCACATTCTTATTATTACATGCCTCTCAGCAGCAGCCTTCTCACAGTGGAAAGCTGAGTCTGCTAGAAATAGATTAGCTAAGCTGTTTGCTGCCATATCTATTGTCTATACATTTATGAAGTCCTGTACAGTTGTTAATTTTAAGTAATGGCAGTAATTTTATTGTCTGAAATGCTGTTAGGGCTGGCAGAAAAGTAGCAGAACAGTATCAGTCTTTATTCACTCACATGAAGAAGAATGTAGTTTTAAAGCAGTACTATAAATTGAAAGTGGCTTATTACAGTATGCAATGTTATGTATTCATTTGTATAAGGAGAGAACACAAGTACTGTGTCAGGGAACTGTGCAAATGTTTTTATCCACCTGAAATAGCTGGATACCTTTTTCTGCAACAGATGACAAGGAGCGAAGTGGAACAGGGGAATCAGGAGCATCAGAAGGAACACGCTTGCTTACAGAAACCTGCTTAGAAGATAAGCCAGGGAATTTAGGTGCATAGGAAAAGCCTTCCCTTTCTCACATCGATTCCCTAGGTGGCTGGCTCCGTCTTAAACCGGTACAGTGCTGAAGTGGCCACATGTGTATTGTAGATAATATCTAGTCTTCCTAGTGACAACACTTTTATTCAACAACTCCTTTTGTCCACACTGATACTCTGAGAAAGTTAAATGTCTGCATAAAACATTTTGTGTGGGCTCAGTACACTGGCCCAAGGGATAATACTTCCAGAAGTTTGCAATAAGCCCCCTTCTCGACTGTCTCCACAAACAGCAGAAAAACTCTTTGAAACAGGATCTGTGAGCCCTGTGACTCTGGTTACTCAGCATTGTTGGATGATAACATACCGCAGCGAGGGAACAGCAGCACTTCAGGTTTCCAGAACTAGTGCAGTAGTGGGTCACTCTCATGCCATTTAAGGCACTTGTTTGYATTTCTATGGGTGTTCTTTCTTCAACAACCTTCATATTCAGAACAAGCCAAAAATCTCTTAAGTAATGAAGCATGTTTTATAACATCATTCTATGTAGCTTATGACAATCAACTGCATGGKTCAGTTTAAAAAATGCTATGCTGTAACCTACAGGCTTTCCTTTCCTATGAGCTCTCCCTTTTCTGAGCTTGGCACCAAATGAAGCAGAGGAAACAGAACAGCACAGGGAAGGGAAGCCATGATGACAACTTTGGAATGTTTTTAAATTTACTCCCACAAGCTCTCGTATTTTTGATTGCTGTTGTAAGATTCCTCCTCCATACAAGGCTTATGCATCAGCAGAAAATGCATTAAGCATTTCTTGCACAATATTAAGTAAACAGTGTTTTTTTKGGGGAGGAATGGTGGATTTTGTTTTCTTCCCTCTGTAAAAAAGGGAATTAAAGAACAAAGAAAACCCCCATAAACCACACGGACACATTCACAAGAGTCTTAATCCATATAAAGAAGAAAGACAGTATCTGTAATACAGTAGGGATGAAAAACATAAAACACAATTCTGTAAAGATTGGTAGATTGGGATATTAATTTTATATTGTTATTCCTTCTCATAAATGCAATAGATATCTTCTTTTAAGACGTTATAAAGCTTTGAGATATACAGCCAATTAGTGCCAACTACAAGATGCATTTTTTTTTCCATTCTATTGATATTTTTTTTTTTTTGGTGCCTATCAATATCATTAATAGCAGTAGATTCTCATCTCTGGGCCAGGCCCCATAATGCCTTGAATGAACATTAGTACCACAAGCAGTACAGGCATCACTGTGGGAATCCCTATGCGATACCTCCAAAGAGATGTCTGGTACACTTTCCATTAGAATGAGAAGCTGTGAATGCAAACACTGAATAATCGCTCACATAAGTGGACAGCTGAAAAGCAGCTTGGGACTCCTCGAAACCTTTCATCAGTTTGTGAACTGTGCTTCTCATATTTTTATCCTTACAGGCAGTAGGTGCCCTACTACCTGTAGTAGGTAGTCTATTTTGCAGAGTCCTGGTTAGACTTCTGGCAGCTTGCCTACACTGCTGTCGCATCATAATTTTCCTAAATGTATTTTTAATTTAGTTCTGGAATGAATGCTGTACTTCATTTAAAAAACGAGAAGAAAGTCTTAATTTTCCCAATCACCTTTATTTCACTAGAAAAGTATAAATTACCATCATAAATACAGAGATCACCAGTATAAAAATTAGATTCTCATCTATAAAATAAATATTAAAATAGTCAAAGCAACAGGTACCTTCAAATCCCATCACCAAGATGATTTGAATCTATACCATGTAAACCATTCATTCACCAACTGTTTAATTAAAAACCATGTTCAAAATGCAGTAAATACTGCTACCTACTCAGTGCTTGCATGAAGTGAGTTACTACTGACTCAAAAACTGCAAAGTGTTTGTTCTAACACTTACTTGGAACCGTCAGACTACCACGCCTGTGTAACTCTAGGTGTAGTGTAATCCGGATATGCTTTCCAGATGGACAGCAGCTACCTACTTCAAGAGTGTTCCTTACAAGTTGCCAGTACAGCAGTTTCAGTTTGTTTACCTTTGGTTGTCTATCTCCAAAGATAAACAGACCAAGTTAATTTTATCCAAGAAGTGCAGAACTAATAGTAGCATCTTTGCCGCATCTGAACTAACAGATCATTTCACCAGTTAATAATGTTAAAAGAAAGTCAGATAAATACAGGTTTTGTTTCATAGAAACAGAAAGATGTTCCTTTTAGTTAGGTAAAGGACACATTTTTCAAAAGTAGTGTTTTTTTCCCCTCACAAGTACCATAAATCTTCTGGCTCAGTAAAGCCATGGTTACAGAACGGCTGTACCTGGTCAAGTCAAAGGTCCATCTGGTTCAGAATCCCGTTTTCAGACAGGACAATAGAAGGAGCTTGGGAAGAGCATATGAGCAGGGTTAGGATATTGTAACAGATCACCAGAACACTCTTCCAGCCTCCAGCCACTAGTGACACAGGGGCTTCCCGATATCTGGATTTTTCATCTGTGACTAATGGATTTTTGAATCCACATAAAGTTTGGGCTTCAAAATTCCTGTATCAGAGAGGCTAAAAGGCTCCACCCAATTACCCAACTTATGTTTTTTGTTGCTTTTTTTTTTCTTTTTGCTTTGGAACTGCCACTGGTGTCCACAATAATTTCTCCTTAGACACCATTAAGTGGTTCCTTTTCTCTTGCAGCTTTTGCTTTCTTGCGTTTACACAGGATCACTGATAGGACAACGGCAAGAGTGATGACCGCAATTGCTATCACTGCTATGATGATAAAGACTTCTGCTCCGTATTCTGTAGGGGAGGAAAAAAATATCCAAGATTCAGTTATCAGAAGCCATAATGTCACAGTACTACAAGCTCTTAGAACCCACTCCACTGAAGTAAAAAATGCTTTCTGTATTTTACAGTATCACAGAAGTGGAGTGACCACGTCAGTGTGAACTGAATTCATTTTAACGTGAATTTGTTGAACTGAGGTAAAGCTTTATTTCACCTGGTTCACACTAGGTTTTAATCTAGTTTGGTTAGTGCACTAAAACACCATGCTACCACCACAAGAGTAAGTCAAACCATTCCCCCTGCCCCTGCATTATTTCTGTGAAACTAAGTCCAAGTGGAAATTTATTCTAGGTTAGAAGCTAGAAAACACTAACAGAAGAGATTTCTATTTAAGTTGTAATTTACTAGAATTCAACTATTGTGATAAACAAAAATATATATCTAAATAAGAAAGTTAATTTGAGAGAGTTAATTTGCCAATTTTAGAAGAGCTTTTCTACATAGAGTGCAAATATTCTTATCTGGTGCAGAAGAAAGATACAGTAAAGCAATGTGATATTATTTAATAAATATTGATGACTTTATATTGAAGAAAGTGTTATCCAGATGGTTTGTCTGGAATTAGACTGGCTGATTCACCGACCACTCACTAACATATTTACCACTAAAGAAGTCAATCTGCCAACCTCTGACTTTGTAATATAACAGTAAAAAAAGACTTAGTCTCATCATCTGCTTTTGAGATGATAACTAAAGTTCAGTTCAAGCTACAAGTCCATGGATATGTAGGTTTACAGCACTCCTATGTTTTAGAGCTAATCCTTCAAGCACTTACTATGGGACCTGTTATTGGAAGGATCTGAGGAAAACAATCAGAAAACAAAAAAGCAAAGCTGAAGGCTAGTGATGAGATCTGAAACCTCAGTGACCATCATCAAGTCGGACAATTTAAAACTAATCAAAACAATTTAGCACTACCCTAAAACCAACTCCAACTAGCTAAAGATGGACTCTTAATGTGAGTTCTTCCCATGAGTTTCCATGTTCAGTCTGTGTCCTCTCACTTATACAGTAAATAGTTTATTCTATAAGAGGTATGACAATTTAAAGAGGTATAAAAATATACACAGAATTGAAGTATCTTTTTGTTAGAATGCTAAAGACTGAATGACAAACTTCACCAGATACCTACCATCTAAGATACTTCTTCCTACACTGGTACAAAGCACCATGCTTTCTTGACCATTACGGTTTTCTCTGCGGGAGGGAATGATTCCCTGTATGTAGAAGCAATAGTTCTTTGCACTGTCAACGCTTACTTCAAATTTATGGCTTTTTGTTGTTGCATCTTTCTGTAAAGGAAAAAAAATATTTCAAGAAAGTATTCTCTGCAGAAGTGTTAGCTCTTAAGGTAGCACAGAAATTGTGTAGCTATAATACAGCTACAGAATATGTAAAAAGTGGAGTTAGACCTTACCTTTCCAGAACTTTGATCTTTCCAGTAGTAGATTTTGTATTCCAGGTCATGTTGGAAAATATCTCGAATACTTTGAAAGCTTCCATTAGGAAATGTATATGGTGTAAGTGGATCTTGGAACACAACATTCAATTTGGAACCTTTTTGTGTGTAATTCTTTATCTCCGGTTTCCCGAGAACAGCTAAACAAGCATTTTTAGAATTAAAAACCCAACATCATCATTTCTATAAAACATGCTCTTTTTTCTTCCTCCCTCTATTCCCTTCCCTCCTCAAATMTATTATAAGTTTACAGAGCCAAAGTAATACAGTGAAATCCTGAATTATTAACAAATATCTTCATCTAGCACACAATGTTAATAAAATGGTCTACTCACTGCAGTGAGAAACAAATGGTAACTAAAATCCTACCCACTCCCCTACAAAAGAGAAAGCTTTATGCCTGAATGTCTTCTTCTCAGATATCAGTATGGCTACCGTAAGAAACTGTAGGAAAAACCTTTAGGGCCAATCTAAACCTTGTTTAAGTCAATGGAAGTAATATTGAAAGGAAGTTTATGAAAAGATTTAATTGGCGACCCTACTTACTCTGATTATAAGGTGTAAATTTTTCAGAGGCTGCAAAAAGTGGTTCTTCAAAGTTATCCATCCCCCAGGACTTTACAGACAGTATGTGTGCTGTATAGGTCTCTTTTACATTCCTGAGCACATCAGTAACATCACACTCGGTTTCTGTTGTCAATATGCATTTTTTTTTGGTGTCAGATGTCTGTCTGAAAAGAGCAAGAAAGAAGCGTCAACACTTTCCAACCAGACTTCTACATATGTAGATATGTTAAAAAACATTTTTTCCCCTCAAACTGTATAGATTTCCCTCATCCAGTGGAACAGTCTTGCAGGTGTACTAGGCTGAAAAGGAAAAGAAAAAACCTCAAAAAACACTACCCTGTACAGCTGTATTTCACAATTCAAAGTAGAAGCAAGTAAATCAAATATGACCCATATTAATTATAGAAATATGTTACTGGATACATACTAAAAATTCAATCTTTTATATGAACTGAATAGAAACCATAAGTAGGTTCGATTTTGGATTTTTCTGCAGTTGACTTATTTAAAAAAACTTAAGATGCATAAATCACTTTGCAGGTGTTATCCCTGATGCATCTGAAAACTATTGCCTTAAGAAACATCAGTTGTTCTAGGAAGCTCTGTTGACACCAATATTAATTGTTTAATGTGACAACAATGTCTCCTCATATATGTCACTTGTTTTTGCATCTACGCAGGTGCAAATGTCACTGAGAACCACACAGTAGTAGCAATTTTCATTGCAGAATTACAATTAAAAATATTGACAAAAACCATGACCTGTGCACTTCTCTTGATTTTTAAATGATAGCAAGCAGGTCCATTTACTTGAGAAATAATAATGAAACCAGGAAAAAAGTGTTAATTCCCCATTTTGCTTCCTAATAAGAAGGAATGGAAAAACAGATTAGATATTACTGCTTCAATTCTTTTCCCTGTTTTTGCTGGTGAACTAAGGAAAAGAAAAATTGTGTGATCTCAGCTGAAAGAGTGCCGACTGTTTAGAAGTTAACAGAAGAGTTTTCCTCCATATGGGTCAAGTTTTATTTAAAAGTCGCCTGAACTCCCTTCTCACTTCACCAGATTTCTTATGATGTTAGATCAGTTAGTGGTAGTGTCCTAGAGACACCTTGAAAAGGGACAGAGGAGATTTGACCTTTGTGACCAAACAAACGTGCTCTGCAAATGTACATAAATGAGAAAGCAAAATTTAAGCACACTTCATCCATAAGAGCAACTTGTCTGAAGATGTGTCTTGGTATTGGAACTATACCTGATTCTATACTGAATCTTGGGCAAACAGACTTCAATTTTTTGCAAGCACAAATGGCTGGAAAGAAACTCCAGATTCATAAATTTTATAAAATTCATTCTGCTAGTGTGTGCTTTTAAGTCTATTAATTTAATCACTCCCTTAAAGAATAAAAGAGCACATTAGGCCATTGCACTGGTATTTCATCTGTTAGTCATGAGAGAGCTCTCATTTCTATGCCACTTTTGCAGACAGAAGAGACTACAGAAACATATTTTCATTAATATGTAGGAGAGTTGATGATGCAGTTTCCCTTTGGGGCATGTTTAATAATGGTCCATGAATTAATATGGGAGCTAAGAACAGCACAGATTTATTACTGAACGTCATGGAAGTTTTGTGCAGTATTGAAAGAGGTGTTAGACACTTCACATAAGCTGGCTACTTTTTATAAGCATTTCATAGCTTACATAAAACATGATGACAGAGGAAGTCTTGACAGAGGTAGATGAACAAAGGTAATTTTTAGTATTACCCAGCAAGACAAATAATTCATTTGCTGTGATTCACCAATTAGAATAAAATGCAGACTCATATTTATCAGACACCTCCCCAGACTAAAGACGAAAGACTCACTCCAGACACTTTGAAAGACATAAAAAGGTGAAGTTCTACCTAATACACCGTATGTCCGACTGAGTGTCAACTTCTTCAAAGTATCTTGGCCTAGATCTCCAGTGCAGCTGGCCTGCACCGAACCCCAGAACTGAAATACTGATCTAAAGCTCAACTCCCTGTTTCTGAAGTGGGCAAAACCAGAAGCCTGAATAGGTATTCTTATAGTTGGATACAAAGAAGTATTAACAGCTGGGTTGGCAATTTTCCTAAATCCTCATGTTTGGGCTCTTTTCTTGTTACATTCAGTTCCAGAAATATTCAAACACACTCTATTTGCATCTTCTTCGATTGCCATTAATGGGCACACTTTGGTGTTACCTACTTACCCGTGTATTTCTACTGTATAGAAGTAACCTGATGGTTTTGGTTGCCACTGTAGTATAGTTTTAAAATTGATTGAAGACCAGGTTATATTAACTGCTGTTGGTAGTTCTGGATTGCCTTTAAATACAGAAAAGAGAAGAGTGCCATCAGTGATACTATATGTAATTCCTGGCTCCCTGCAGTCACTGTTTAGTTAAATGAAGCAGTTGCTGTTAATTGCTATTTGGAAAAGTTTTTTTGGGGGAAAAGGCTCGGTCCTGCCCTCTGGGCTCATGCTCGTCTTACTAAAGGAATGTGTCCTGGCAGAAGYGAGAAACACAAGAAGAAAATTATTTTCCCGCTTATAACTCCTAGGTTGGTGAGGTAACTTATTTGGAGTTCTGTCTAATGCTTCCTTTTTGATCCAAGACCTCTGAAGAAGCTACAAAAGCTTGAAGATACCCATGAGAATGTCCAAACACCAAATAAATGTGGTGTAGTTCAAAACCATCCCTGGCTGTATCTGCTGCAGAAGGCATTAGCTCCTAGTTTCCCCCTTTTATTTACTTTGGGAAGATAAAGTCTTTAAAAACCAGTGCTCGCCCTACACGCTTCCACCCGAGCGGGGTACCCCCGGACGAACCGGCGGCCCGCGCGCCAGCAGCAGGGCGGCGGCGGTGACCCGCCGCCCCGGCGGAGGCCACGGCGGCTTCGGGGAACTGCCCGGGAGGAAGCCGGAGCGGAAAACCCCCGCACAACCTCTCTAACCTCTGGAACTCAGGCGTTTCACTGGGCGATATCCCAATTATTTCCTAAATACCACCTTCTCTGCCTCTCCGACCAGCTCGGAACTGGGGACGAGGGAAAGAAATCCTGCGCATCACCGCGTTACCGCTGCGTGCAGCTGCCGGCTCCCGAGGCTCGCCGCGCTCCCCGGCACCGACGGGGCTGTGGCCATGAAGGACCCCCCCAGGAGGCACCAGCCCCTGGCGACCCGAGCGCTCCGCCGCCCGGGTGCTGAAGCAGAGTCGGTCGGAGCCGGGGCCCGCCACAGCCCGCCGGCGACCGCCGCTCTCCCGCCCCGGCCGCCGCTGCTCCCTCCCCGCGGCCCCGCGCGAGACAGCCGCTGCCCCCGCCACGGCCGCCGCCGCGGGCGGCTCTCCTCGGGGCCCGGCGGCTCCGTCGGAGGGACCGAGCCCGCCGCCCGCCCCGTCCGCCCGAGCAGGGCCCCCCCGCCCGCCGTCACCCACCGGCGGCGGCCAGGCGCCACAGCAGGGCGCTCAGCAGCAGAGCCCGTCCTCCGGCGACGGCGCGCAGCATCCTCGGGGGAGCGATCCGGCGGTGCCCCGGCCACGCTGAGCGCGGKGAGCTGCCGACGGGGCGGGAGGCGCTGGCTTATATCTGTGGGAGGAGAGGCGGGGACTGCGGGCGCCTCGCCCGCGGGGCAGCACGGCGAGGAAGGCAGTGGGAGCGGCGGAGGCTGGGTGGCCGGCCCGGACGGGGTCATGGGGAACGGGAGCGGGGCTGGCGGAAGCGCTTAGGCATCGCCGGGTTGAGCAAGAGGAGGAGGTGATCTTCGAGGAAACTGGCGTTACTGTAAGGAGGGGGGCACTGAGGGAAGGGGCGGCAGGTGCCCCGGGAGGCTCCGGCCCCGGCGCCGTGTTCGCGGGCGCAGGCCCCC
>JASVER010000010.1:12219078-12243341 GCA_030449065.1 Oceanodroma leucorhoa
GCAGGCCCCCTGGGTGTGCAGGCCCCCTGGGTGTGCAAGCACAGCTAGGCATGGGCGGCGGGCCGTGTCTCGCCACCTCCTCGGTGTCCCCATACACTTGTACCACCCCGTGCTTCCTGGCCCTAGGATGGAATATGGGTGAAACTGGGCAACACTTGATAACCAGCTTCAACCACTGCAAACCTTTGGCTGGCTGTCAAGGGCGAGGGGTGCTAGCACCACCCCGGCTCGGAAGTGACTGCTCTGGAGGGCAGCTGATCCTGCGGAAGTGATGTTGGRCCAGTTAACTTAGATACTGTAAATTCTGGAGGGCTAAATATGTCAGTTCTTGCCTCACCACACAAAACGTTTGACACAACTGTTCAGCTAGCTCACATCCGCTATTCTTTCATTCTGTGCACAGGCATATGTGAACCCTGTCAAGGCTCACCTGTCATACTAGACAGCAAATAAGCTTCAAGTATTCAGGGATTTGTACCTCACCTCTTCCATAAACCAGGGACCTGTTAACCCTTCTCTTACAAGCTTACATTGGAAAGGCACGCTATTTTCACAGGTAACAAAGAATCTGTCTCTGACAGAAAGTTTTCTGAATCTCAGCCTTCAGCCTTTGCGACGGGCTTCCTGGCCTCTCTGGTGTATATATTGCTCTTTCTCACGGTGCTGCCTTTCTAAACACTTAAACCAAGCTTCTTGGGCCAGGGGTTTGCATGCTGTGTTTTCGTCTAATACTCAAGCTCTAGAGGGAGCTGTGTTTACGCTTAGCTCATGATTCTTCTGCGGAAAAGGTGGGAAACACACAGTATAGTAAAACCTACTATGTAATTAAGGGGGATAGATGCATTTTACAGTGTTAAGCCGTCTCTTCTTTTTATTTTGATGCTGATTTGTACAATGTTTTATACCTGGAACATATAGGTAGGAGGAGAAGACTGACGTGGAAGTTTCATATTTAATTGCCTTTAATTTTCATGATTGACATATACTTAGGTGCAAGCAGTCAGTTCTGTCTTATAATGCAGAATAAATGCATATGGACCAAACGACGATATCCATTTCAACCAGAGTCTGCATCAGAATTCATATAGTGTGTTCCGAGGTGCACCTAAACCCTGGATTTTTAAATTATCAGCATACCTTCATTAAAATCCAGCCATACACCTTCTAATTTTCCTGCCTTGTTTTTGATCAAATTTCAGTGCTGTCTCTATGCAGCTGTATGTCAGCATTACATCAGCCAAAAAGCTGGCATGCTTTTAACTTTGTGTAGAATACAGATCTTGTGTGACTAGATTTTCAAGATTGTGACCTTATAAGATCACAGTTGATTTCCAGGGGACTTTACAAAGAGAAACATACTCACTTGTTTAAAGAAAATAAGTGCTTATATAAAACTTTAAATCACTTTTAGRCTCTAAGTCCAGTTAGTTTCCTTGTAGTTCAGTCACAAAAGATGGAAAGTGGGTCAGTGGTGGTTTCCAGTTTTTACTGAGATGATCTCAGTATCCCCTTCTCCTGCCCATTCTTCTCACTCCTACCTCTTCTGTCGTGACCTCCCATACTTGAGATAGGCGGGGAACCCTCCAGACCGTGTCCAGACTAACCAGCTTGATCTTACCTTATTCCAATTTCCAGCAAGATATTCCAGTGTTCACTAACGCTAGGCTTTTAGATGTCCTGCTCCATGCTGCGACAGGAGGGAAGGAGGCCACCAGTTTACCAGAGTGGTGGGAAGCAGAGCCTGAGCAAAAGGATGTGCATGGATCAAGCAATCAAGCAGGGCCTGGCGGGCGTTATGTGGTTAGAGGAAACAGGGTAACTTCACCAAGCTAGCCATTCTGAGGGAAGGAAGTTGAAGGGAAAATCTGAAAGCGGGGGGGAAAGACAGCATGCCAAGGAGACAGTGCAGCTAGATCCGGTTGGCAGGGGAACGGCGTGACGGAAATGGGAGAAGCACTGGGGTGAGGAACTGCTGCTGCTGCCGCCTCTGCTCTTCTTCTTCCTCTTTCACCAAGTCTCAGTGCAGATTTGACTGAAGAATGAGAACTGCTCAGCACTGCCTGACTCCAGGCACSAACCAGTGTAGGAGAGGAGAGGAACCCCGCGCTGCCCGACATGCGCTGATGCCTCTGAGTTGGAAGTCTGCTCCGCAGCTAGTGACTGAACTGTGACATTCTGGTCACATTTCCTGCCCACCTCAGTGCTATTTCAACAGCTCGTTTAAGACAAAAAATTTTCCCCCTATTTCAAATATATGCTGCTACATGCGGGCAAGCATTATGCTGACTTAGAGCTCTGGCAATTTGTCTAGAAATTTAGAATTTGGCTCCCATAGTGGAATGTCAAAATGTAAGCATCGACTTTGTAAATGTCTCTAACCGATTTAGTCATCCTCTGCTCATTTTACAGTCAGCAGAGAAAAATTTCATTCCTAAGGTGAAATCYGTATTTTCCTAGTATAGGCATCTAAAGCAAGTCAGATTAATCTATTTAAATATTGAAATAAATGGGACATTTCTACTGATGGAGGCCAGGATCTTACTGTGACTTTTTAGACTATGTGGGAGACATGCAAGAGCACRAGCGTGGCTGCGTGCTTTAGGTTAGGAGATGATCTCTTCTGCTCTGTGACTTCACTCTGGTGAACTTAGTGGAATCAAGGTTATTCACCATTGGGAAGGTTTGCCAGATTATGAGCAGATTCTACAGATTTTCATTCCTCGATATGTATACCATGGAACTATCCACACATTGATTATAGGTAAGATGAGGAGAAAAGCGAAACTAAATCTGTGAAACTCCAGTTTTTTGAAAGAGATGCATGTATTTATTTTTATCGTATGATCTGCCAGATCTCTAAACTGGTTAGCTTAGGGAGAGCCACAAAATAATTTATTGTTTAGCAAAGCAATTTCAACATCGTGTTTTCTGTACTATCGTATATAATTGTTGATATTGAAGTGGAATGCCTCGGGTGGCATCATTAGCAAATCAGTTTCTTTACGCTAATAGTTTTGCAAGATTGTAAGGAAAATTTTGTAATACTTATTAATGTTTTGAAATTTTGTAGTGCTAGAAAACATTCATCATTCCATGCTAACATAAAAGTCAGCAATATTGTCTGCCCAATAGTGTAAAGTTTACTTGTGTGAGTAAGATTTGAAATCCCTGGGAGTTTTTTCCAAAATGAAATTGCTCCTGACAGTTCTCCTTTCATTTGGCTTTTCAGATCTTTGTTTAATTTGTCTCAGTCACCCATATGATTGGGTCATTAATTTACTTATACAATTATATTTAATTAGATAAAAAAGAAGTTTAGGGAGCAATCTGACTTGGTACCTGCTTCTGTAAGTATCTTAGCATTTATCTTGCAGAGCTGCTGTATCAAGTACTGTGTTATAAATGGATACACAGACTCACAAATACCACTGCCTTTTAAACATTGTGTTTTGGCAGTGCTATAATTAATATATTTGGTAAGTGAAACAGTTTTGTTAGGTATAATATATCTATATGTAGTGCTAGTAAATAGGCTGTGAAATTCAATAACATACACTGTGTGTACCTGGCATAGTTATTTATTCTTTCAATCTTTTTCAGTTCCAATCAACTTTCTAAAAGGAAAACGCCCTTCAAAAGTCTTGAAATGAGAACAGGTTTACATCAACGCTTTCTGCCTGTGCATGTAAATGCCTTAAAATAACCAACCAATTTAATCCTGTGGGTTGTACTGTACCCATTTTATACATAGGGAGGAAACTGTATTCACACAGCTCTTCTATGGATATGCTAAAAGTCTATGGTGAAGTCAGGAATGTACAATGTCTTGATTTTATACTAATTTCTGTTCTTGTGTCATAATCACAGGATTATGCTTTTTTTTTTTTTAAGCAAAGAAAAATTTTTATCTGTGGAATGTCTCTAGTGAAGATAAAGGAAAAATATAGAAAATTAAATTCAGTATGTAGTTACTTCATAAATCTTTAAAAGCTGAGTAACTCGTTTGTACTAGTGTTCTGCACCAAGGTATGGAGGGTGGATGTGAGAACTGGTGTGAGCGTTCATTAGATACACGCATGGGTCAAATGTTACTCCAGTCACTGAGCAATTCAGCAGTGCACTCTGATTATTGCTGGCCTATTTTTATAGCTGCTAAACAGCTGCATCTTCCCTAATTGTAATGTGAATTGTAGGTGGTGATTACACCAATGAACATCAAGTCAGAAAAAGTAAAGAGACTACAAACTGAGCTTATAAAAAAATGGCTATATTGACAAAATTTGTGTAACAGTATTTGTAATTGAGAGGATTTGTATAATGTTGTAAAATTGATTACCAAGTCCCCTCTTTGATGCACAGAAGCTGAGTTAGTGTAATTTCACTGACCCCTGTGGTAAGCAATGTCATTAAACTAGTGTAATGGAGTGAAGAATCGACTTTTATACCTAAAAGTAGTTGTGTTTATTCCTGAAGTCTCCACAGCAATGAAAGTCCCAGTGCAGTAAATTCCTTGTGCGTCTCTGATTTTCTTATTACCTAGACTACTATAAATTATTCTACAATTCTAAAACTCCCTTGTGATTTTATAAAATCACATGTAGCTTAACTGAAAAGAACAAAGTTGCACTGGGATAGAACTGTTTTAAAATTTAAATCCAAGTCTGACATTAATGCGACTTCCTTTCACTTGTTGAAAAAGAAAAAGAATAAGCAAAATTGACATAAAAATTGAAATCAGCAAAAGGTATTTCTTACAGAGGAATCACATGTACAATATGAATTTCTCATTGATATTAGAAATCCTGAAGCAAATCTTTGTATGTTTTCTGATACTGTGCTTTCAAAATTTGTTTTGTTACCACATTAGTCATACACACATCCCCTCACTTATCATACGTATACTGTAAAAACAGACACTAGCAAAAGAACAAATCTTATGGGAGTTTTTGGGTCTGGATTGGCTCTGGGATCCGGTGTGGAAACGATGCCTGCTTGGGAGGCAGGGGAGGCATCCCAGGGAGGGAGGCTTTGAGCCTTTCCCACACTGAAAACTCTTGTCGATGTTGCTTTGGTGTTAGCTCCAAATTATTGTCTGCTTTCCTATTTCTTACTCACAGAATGATGTGTGATGCATTTATTATTATTTTCAAAATATTGTTTTGCAGCATTATTTCTTTAAAAGGAATTTGACCTACAGGTTTGTGTACATTTAATTTCTGTTATCTTCAGGGATGCCTTGGGGTAAATAAGACTCTGTAAATGAAAATTTAAACTACTCTTTGCTTAGTTTGATGCATGAAAGACTTTTCAGAAAGTGAGTGGCTATAGCAATACCACAGATGTGTTGGCAGGAGTGGTAAGGTACTGCTGTAGTGCTATACACAGCTGTGTTTATTTACTAGTGATGCTCTCCTGCTGGAGGGCAAGTAATTCTAAGTAGTAATAAATGTCATTGAAGCACAACAGAAACTATGGAGGTAGAGACACTAAATCGTATCGATTCCTTCTGTGCCTACATGCCTTTTGGCTAGCCAAACCAGACTGTTATGAGGTTGAATCTATTGTTTGGCACTGTGATGCTGTCTGTCTTCCCTTTATCCCAGGTGTTCCACCACAGTTGTAATTGAGTAGTAAAGTGTCTTAGAGTAATTCCTTTACCCCAGAATATCTTAATTACATAAATTAATCTTGCAGTTCCTATGCATCTCTCTCATAAGATTTATTTTTCACAAATGATGCTAGACACAAGTGCAACAACTACCAGACCTTATTTACTTAGGTTTCCTTCCTGTGCCTGGGTTTGTGAGGAAGTGGCCAAACTGGAAAAAAAAAAGGCAACGTAAGTATTAAGTGACAATAAAACCTGCTTAAAAGGAGGCATGTACATTAATGGTAGCATCTTTTTTGATATTGARTCCAGTCTTGGCTCATGACTTTTTAATTAAGTAACTGAAAGAAATTAATTTTACTAGGCAGTTAGTAAATAAAATAACTTAGTAAAAATTATTTCCCTTCCTCACCAATTGTTAAAAAATGCTGACTTTTTAATACTAGATGTGGCATATATAACTTCTCAGTGAAGGTAGTGCTAGTCAAAACCAGTGTTCTTTAAAAATATTTGGTGGGAGCATGCCTTGAAGGTTAGGCAATTAGATGGCTAAAATAAACAAAGCTTCAATTTGAACAGATGTAGTCCCTAAGCTGTTATTAAACCCATTCTTAGGAACTGTGAGAGAGGAAAAGGTAAACTGTACTCTGTTTGACTTGGCTAGTATAATATTTAATCCTCTTGTAATACAGCCTTCTCTTTTGGAGTCATTTGATACAACAAAAAAACATTCCGTACTAAAGCTAAGGAGCAAAATTAAATTGAGAGTTTCTTTAATATCCTGCATCTCTGTTCTTTGACATTACATTACTTTGTTGATGCTGCCTTTATTGCTGACTTGGGGGTGAGTAGATTAAAGGTAATTGGAAAATGGATCAGCTTAGCTATAGGAGAATAATTCTGGATTTGGTAATTGGTCAGAATTAGCCTGCTACGCCAGTGTAGCTCATCTGTTGTACAGCCCAGGAGACTCTATTCTGAAATGATTTCTCCACTTCCCAAATCTGCTTATGTGTACCACACCCAAGGAGAGTCAATGAGCTTATCAAACATGGGTTTGACTTCTAACAATATATCAAAAGTTCCCATTTAGCACTGGAGTATATAGGGAACTTTTTCACAATCATGTCTTTGAACTACAGTCTGTGCACCAACAATAACATTAGGTAGATATGGCTTTGTTTCTCCAGCTTCAGAGGGTAGATTGCTGTCTCCTTTCAATCATCTTTCTATTCCATCACAGTACCGCATTTTTCTCCTTCCTGAAGAACATTAGTTAAGCGGTGTTGCACACTGCAGTTTGTATGTTACTAGAGCTTACTACAAGACTCAGCATTGATTGCCTCCTTGATCGGAGGCAGCCTTTAAAATTCTGAAAGTTTTCTGTACAGTGGGAAATGGCTGATTTGTAATGATTGTCATGTACCAGTCACAGTACAGTCTTTATTTTGAGCTTTCTAAGTTTGTATTGCAATTAATTTAGTGAACACATATATGATCGTAATCACTGGAATTTAATATCCTTGTGTTTCTCTTTTCCTCAGAAAATGAAGCATGCCAATGGTAGCTAGAATTGTACTTCATAAAATATTAGTTACCCTATGTGATTAAAGAAAGGTTTTTGTTTAGGGATTTTGAAAATAAATAATGGTATATTGTTCAGAAAAATACGACTGAAGTCGTATCTCATTCTTTAATAAAATCACAATGGAAAGAACACTATTCAAACTCTACATGTATTATCTATTTAACTTGACATAATTGCTCACAATTTACTGAATAATTAAATATCACTGTAAATGACATTATTTTTWAAAAAATTATACAATAATGTAAATCAGACATAATTTTTACTGAAATCAGTGCATTTGTGCCCCCAATGTCAGACTTGAAATTTTATTTTAAAGGAACAAAGAAAATATTAAAAGACTTAGATGGCTAAAGCAGCACCATTGGTTTGAGCTCAGAGTTCATCATCATAATGAGAAAGAGTGAATTTTACCTTCCAGATGCTGTAAGTGAAAGAAGGATTTGAGTCTTGCTGTTCTCTGATATCAGTTAGTATTGACAAAATACTGGCAGAGACCATATCACTTATTACATGTTCTCTGCTGCTTCAGGTTATTTGCCAACTCAAATCATAGAGGTCAGTGTAAAGATCTTAAAATTTTAGCCCTGCCAAAAAAACTATGCAAAGGGAGGGACATTGCTGTTGCTAATCAGCTTCTTAGCTGTCCCGTATAAAGGGAAAGAAACATCTTAGATCTGATCTGAGGAGAAGGTGTGAAGTGGTTTTCTTGAATATCTATACACTAGTCTTTACAGACATACTTATTCTGTGTATTTGAATGTGATGATAAACAGTTTTAACGCAGCCAGTTTAAGGACAAGGTGATTACAGCATAAACTGGTACGAACTAAGGCATTACATTCCCGTGTGTGGAGCAACCCTCCTGTAGCGGCCAGCGCCCAGATGCATTCTTTGACCATATCGGAAAGCTAGCAGGGTGCACTTCCACTGACCTGTGTGAATTGATTTAGGAGTTAGTAAAGAAGGGCTGAGGAGAAACTTCCAGTAACCAGTATTTAGCTAGAAAAGCTGTGTGGTTTGTAGCAAAGTGCTGAATGTTGAACCCTGAAAGTCTCAAGGATTTTAAAACAACTGTGTCATTATATTTTGTATTTTAATGCGTTAGGAGTCAAGTTAGGGTCTCTTGTAAAGACTAAGTGCTGGCATTCCAAACTATTAACTTTGACATGTAGCTATTTCATTAGCTGTGTTTGGAGCTTTGTGAGTGTATTTGAATGGAATGTAAAGTACATAGAGGAAATATGTTCTTAGGTTAAATGTTTTCCTTAGAACAAAGAAAAACTAAAAATGAACAACATTGATCAGTCTGAATTTCAAATGCTTTTGTTCATAAAGAATGTGTACTTCCAGATTATTCTATCGACAGCTAGAGATAGCCTACGTTTTTAAGTTTGAAAAACTAGTTTTGAGTCCAGTTATGATTGTTCTTTCCTCATGATATTTAACTTCAAAATAACATCAGATCAGTTTTTGTTTCCTGGTATCAGTCTCCATCATCTGAACCACACTGGGCCATACTGACTCCTGCTGATGCCAGCAGACACATCTTAGACTGTGTATCTCTTCCCCTGCCTCCTAATTCGGCTCCTTTTGATTTAAATGGTGTGGTTGGTATCAGATTGATACACCAATTGTTAGAATAGGAGGAAAAGTACCTTTCATGTAAAGCGAAAATACTCCTTGGCTATCTAAGACATCTAGACAGTCAAAACCATCCCCCTGCAAGCTTCCAATTACAAACGTAGGCTTCTCGGTGCTTTGGTGAACTAGTAGTAAGTCGTATGTCTGCTGATGGCAGGTCCCCAGGTTAGTGGAAACTTTGAAGTACTATTGCCTAGGTCTTTCCAAACGCTGCATATTCTAGCACTTTAAAGCATTTTATAAACTCAAAACTAACTTGCATTTAGACAAAAATCAGAACTATGCACTCTTTAAATAGGGTAATGTAGAATAAGACTGAAGAGAAATGAAAGTGCATGTTAAATTAAAGTTCTCTCCTCATTCTTTCCTGCAAAACAGTGTCCTGTCCTCTAGGTTTGCACTTTTCCCCACAATCTTTCCTGGGTTGCAATAAACTTGATAGACTCCCTTTAGGTCCCTAGAAAAAGCTTTTTTTTAAACTCCATTTGGAGAGTTGGCTGTACGTTCACTCCCTGATCTTCTCAGCAGTCTCCTATTCTCTGCTTTTATTGCAGGCTCCTCCTTGCTATGCCTCTCACTCATTCTTTTTCTCCCTTTCTTTTTAGCAGAACATAACATAGAAGACACAATAAACTGCAAACAAACAAATGAGATAGCATCTATTGCGCCATTAAACCAGATTGCAATTCTGCAATAAAGATTCCTTTGTAAGAAGAATTCTAAAATTACCTCAGATGCTACAGGTCCTGAATTTTGTGGCTAATCATTAGTTTATATGCATTTGCTTATATTTCCCTGTGGGCCGTTTGAACCAAAGACTTGTCAGTTCTTAAATAGGTAAGTACCACAATCAAATTATGTGAATTGTCGCCTAATAACTCCCAAAGATTTGGCAAAAGGCTTTCAA
Organism: Oceanodroma leucorhoa; assembly: GCA_030449065.1. NCBI lineage: Eukaryota > Metazoa > Chordata > Aves > Procellariiformes > Oceanodroma > Oceanodroma leucorhoa. The sequence goes on from JASVER010000010.1 coordinate 12,228,826, forward strand.
ACTTTTCAAAGTTTATAAAGCAGGGTCTTAGGACTTACTCTAATACTGGCACAAATACATCTAAAATTCCCATTAAGATGTTAGGGACAAAGTTGTGAAGAAAAACTATTTTTCATCTACAGAATGTGGTAACCTCAGGGGAGTGTTATCTGTAGAATCCTTGTAAGCAGTTGTCCATTTTGGACACTGGTGAATGATAGAAGACACTAATGAAATCAGCTGAGGTGTAGGTAATCCTTGTCTGAAGCCTAGCTTTCCACATAACCACTCTTATTTGACATTCAATGTACACCTGCACCAGTCAGCTTAACCTACTTCAATAATGAATACTGTGATGTGGAATTAGAGCATCAGAAGGGGAAAAGCACAGATTTTCTAGGTCCTCCCTATGAAGAAACAGCCCTTAACCATTTTCGACATCTGGGATTCATGTCCTAGAAGAATTAGAGTTTAAGCATTGCCTATAGGTACACAGTTGAACAAAGTGTTCATTGACAACTAGATTCTCCTGAACAGGATGCACAGAAGACATCCCTTCGAAAGAAAGGTCTAATCATCACCACAACCCAGAAGTTATAGTGAGTAGGATGAACTGTAGTATTCTCCTAAGGCCCCTAAGTTACAATTGATGTTACTGTGCAGTACTTCTTCATTTCCAAAATAGCTTCTAAATCACTATATAGCAAGTTATTTATTAGATCTGGTTAAAAAAACTAAAAACAAACGCAGCATTTTCTATCATCACATTTGACTTGAATGGCATTTAACATGCTTTTCATGTAACAAAAATGGAATTGAATTCAACATGCATGACAGAGACATGAGAATTTCAGAAACATGATGCTTATCAACTTGAGAAATGAGTTTGTGAATGAGTGGTGTTCATGAAAATAAAATGGGATTTTGTACTTATGTAATGAAGTCCAGTTCATTAAAAAAATAGCAGCACTTCAGCAGATACAGGGCACCCTGTTTGAGAAGAGGGTTGAAAACAGGACTGCTTGACTTGTAAGTCTCCTCTTCTAAGCTCTCAGATACCCAATAAGCCTAATGTTCAAAGAGTATGCAAAGCAGGTATAGTCTTCCCCTGCTATTCAGTGCAGTTGTTACTTGTTTTTCACTTTGGCTTTTAGGGAGAGGACATAAGAATAGGGAAGCAAATAGAACAAGGTTGTGTCTGATAACGATGCAGAAGCATACTCACATTCACGCAGGTATATAGAAACAGCACAGTATGCCTCATGCTGAATCACACGTCCAGCAGTTAATCTTGTTGGAGGTATTTCCCATTTTCTAGTGCAAGTCCTATATGCAGGGAAAAAAMCTGACTGTACAACTTGCATAGTTTCTGCATAGATGCCTTTGTGCCAATGAAGGTCAGGTTGTACATTGAGYATCAACTCAATAAAAACTCCCTGCACTAGCAGCACATTAGTTTCTGATAGATATGGAAAGATTTGGAAAGATTTAGCTAGATATGTGTAGCTTTGCCTTTCCTTGTGAATAATTTGTAGCATCTATGCTCATCTTTTCCTTTATCAAATACAATATTGTGCAATATTGCAAGACATTGAAGGCAGATAACAGTGTGCTGATCAATTAGCAGTCCCAAGAAGAGTAAAATAGACTGTGGACCTGCTGTTGCAGTCCTTGATAGCGTTTCCATTTTCCTATGTTGGTTTTTTTTTTCATGATCAGTCCTGATAAATTTTCCTGAAATGCTTTAGAAAAAAGAAGCATMTATTTCTAGATCACCTGATTCCAATCTTAAATATTACTTTATTTTGTTATTAACTTGGTTGGAGTTTTAAGAACTTCAAAGTCTTGCAATTAAAACAAAATCTGGCTAGGCAAACAAAATCTTGAACTGCATTTTTCAAATGTTTCACAGGATCCTTTCCTCCCTCTCTCCTCTTATTCTGAGAGGCATGCTTAGCATAGGCACCTCTTGACATACAGCAGAGGCTTGAGCTGAGATTGTATCACCTTGGAATTTTAAAATCTCAGAGGAATTTGAACCCGAGGTGTTACCTTTTCAAACACATAGTACTGCCAGGCAGAGACAGTCATTCAATGGGGGAGGTGGAATTCCAGTAAGAGAGGCCAGAATTGGCTGGATTTCAGCTTCCAAACTCTTTTTTTATTATAGTCTTTGAACTCTTACTGCACAATTCTGCTTACATCCAGACTTGCTATCTTGTGTCAAGTCCAAAACTATGTCCCCAGAATMTGAAAGTTTGTCTCCAATCCTTCTGTTCTTCTGTCTTAAACATTTCTGAATACTTTATAGATTCTTGTCCAAAACCCAAACTCATTCGAAGTTCAGTGAGTGTTTATTCTTTGTTACTTTGTTTGAGAAGACTGACTGAATTAATTGGGAAGTCATGTGTAGTGGTGTGCAAAGTACAACTAACAGTTTTGATTCTGTAATGAGGTTTTTGGATGAAGCATGCACTGAGAATTTCCTATTTCATTGCTTGTGCTAATTCCTAAACCTTCATATGATAAAGATTAGGATACTTCCATTTTCTAGGAAAGAAAGGATGTAGCACCAGGAACTGGAACACAGACACCTTCTGAATATAAATATGGGCTGCTTTGCCTATGAATTGACTAATGATTCATTTGAACCAGGAATCTGACAAACCAAAAATACTAGACTCACAAAAGCTTTTATGTGCTACTTGAAAGAAAGGATGGAGTCAGACACTTTCTTGGTCTTAGACTTGATGGCATAGAAGAAATTAGAAGTCGAAGGAAACTAACAGAAGTACACAGGGAAACACATTTTCTTGCTGCCAGGAAAGAAACAGGCAAATTTTGTTCTGCCTGTTTAGTTATTTTGCCAGTGATCAGCAGTGTAGACTCCCATTTGAGAAAGGCAGGCAGGGGACCAGCCTTTATTAGTCTCTCTTGCCATCTCTCCTTTCTTTGACGCTTGTAACTTACATTCATAACTTGCCCTAATTTCATTCTGAAGGAAAAGTCTGTTATTTAAAAAGGAATGTTGCAGATAAAAATGCTGTTAAGTTAAACTGTCTATAGTAGCCCTACGTTTTGCCTTGATCAGTTGACAAATACGGCTTGTGTTCCACACGTTTCCATAGCTGTTGCTCAGCAACTAATTCCCCCATTAGTTGTGTTTTTAATTGCCTTCACCCAGCTGGGTTCTCCAGCTCCTTTCAGGTCTGTTCCACCAACTCTGCCAGTTCTCTCTCTGTCAGTATAGAAGTGGAAAGTAACAGATACTGTTAAGCACAATGGAGATAGAATTAACATTAGATTATTTTTGTATCCTTAACTTTATTTATCCTTCAGAACAGTAGTTCCAGGTGAAATTTTTTACAATCATTTGTTTTCAGACACAGGGTTAATTAATATAAGAAAAAATATGCCACATATATATATTAATTACATCTGCACTTAACTTGTTTTTTTCCTGTATAGCTTACGTGTGCCAGATAAGTGAACTGACCTATAACAGCAAGGCTGGAATATGCAGACAACTATACAGAAGGCCTTTGGCCAGGAAAGTTACTCAGGTCTAACTATATTAGCAAAATTTTTCAGCGTAAATCCAGCTTCACAGTCAAAATATTTATCTGTCCAGAGACTTAATTTTCTCTTCATGACATTTTTTAATTGCAAAAAATACATTTGAGTTGGATATATCCAGAGACTCAACTCCAGCTTTATAAGTATTTTTGTCATTGCTCTTGGAATTATTACAAAAAGTATAATGGCTTTTTTGGTTTTGTCTTCTTTCACGTGTCTTTGATTTGAAGATGAGTGACCCAATCCTTTACTAATTTCCTTTCAACAGTGCTTTCAAAAGAARGACAGCAAATAAAAGTCAATTGCTCCTGTCCTCCTTCAGGTTCAGAGATTTTCCTTCTACACTGCTAGCTGAATGCTAAAGTGTGTACTACTGAGGCAGATCAAAAGTTACCTTCCATTCTTAAAGAAGCATAAATTCTCTCTACATCTGAGAGATGTTGTCAGAAGTTTTTTTCAATTACAGCCTAGATTTATAATTTGAAGGTATGTGGTGTATAACAGGTTTGAGCCTGGGGAACTTGGAATTGAGTTTTAAATCACCTACTTCTAATTCATTTGCATTTATTTGTAATCTTTATGTAGTTGTGCAACTCTATTAAAAGGACATATTCTAATCTTGCTTACTGGCTATATGACAGCTTAAGCTTTATGGAATTAATTTGATGATGGAAAGGAGAATAAAATCAGGTTCAAGATTTAGACACGGGTGTGAGACCTGCATCTGTCAGCAATACTATCTGCCTCATTAGCAGGCTTAAAACATACATACATGGATTTTGTTTTCGTCTTAAGACCAGTACCTCTCTGCAGAGGAATCATCAGCTAATGATATCTTCTGACATCCAGCTCAGTGGATACCACAGCAATTCAGGTTTAAAATTGCAAACAAAACTTTCCTACTTATATCCACAGTTAAATTCTTAGAGCATGATAATTTCCAGGTATGAATAGCTACACTCCCAACTGTTACCCATTGTGGGGTGACAGGGTATGACCACTCAGTGCAGACTGTGTTGCAGACTTTTCAAGCCTCATGTTGCCTAGTGTGTCTCTGTGATGTGATAAAAATGCATGCATCCACCTGTGCATTTTCACATTTGCCACCACCAGTAAGGACGCACTGCTACTAGTAAAAAGGAAGGAATCTTTAGGTCTCATTTAATATGGGCTTAACTATGAGTCTGCACGTACTTTGTGGTAGAACCTGGTCCAAGGACCAGCTCTTTTCCATTTCCCAAGTGGGTACCTATATTAACGTAGATAGCAATGAGATATTGCTAACTGCCATTTTCAGCTTGACAGATGAGGTTTGTGCAAAACATCCATTTCAAACGTTCTGATATTGATACTCTGAAATTCTACAGCACATATTTTAATGTATTTGAAGAACAAAATGATCTTGCTTTGTCGTTCTCAGACTCTAGCCAACACTAGTAATCAGCACCAGAACTGTGTGCTAGGTGTCTGTTTCAAAACTCTGATGTTTTTGCTTTCCGTTTGGTCTTTTTATTTGAGACCAACTGAACTTTTCCTTTTTGTGCTTTTTTTGGAGCAGAAATGTTGCTTGATATGTTTCCTCATGTGCAGGAGCAGGTGAAGTCTATGAGAGAGACAGATACGGGATTTCTGAAGAAGCAGAGGACATGACATCAGAAAGAGGGAAGTTTGGAAATAGTAGCTTTTCAGCATATTAGGACACTCTTTGTCATGTCCTAATGCAATGCTGGATCCTAATTTAAACTGATCTATGTTAAATGCCTGTTACCATTCCCTCTTGTAATCAACATGCTCTCAGAAACACTAGTGCTTATGCAAACCACCTATTACTAAGTTTTGAATACGATTTACAATTTTGATTCTGTAGTGTCATACACACACTTTTTAATGTGTAGATGGCTATACAAGATGTGAGGCATAGAAGGAATGGGCCTGGTTTTATTAGTGCCTGTGTAAATTAGTAAAAAAGTAAATCTAGCTAATTCAGTTTGGACTATTTTCTTTTTTGCTCTTGTGTGAGGAGGAACAGAAGCAGGCCATGAAGTCATTGGAATTTTATTATATTTATTGTATTTGTGACAGTTGCTTATTTGCTGCATGATTTTATTCCTTCCTTTTTCTTCCTACTGTTTACAACTACTAGTCACATCCTTGTTCTCTTTTCTTAAAAAGGCAGTTTTTAAAGACAAAAAAGGACAAGTCCCCATGAATTACATGTTGATTTATGTGTGTATTTCCAGACACAAAAATAAACTGATATAATTTGAAGGTATAAATTCACAGGAATATCTCCAACAGTGACATAATCCACATATGGAATCAATATTATTTAGCTGAAGGCTGTCAAGAGTGAACTAGCCATTCTCCTTTTCGCAGCACTGTGTATTAAACGGAGCTTCCTCCCATTGCTTGACTTCTGATTTAATGAAAACAAACTAAGAAAATGCTTTTAGAGATACGGTTTATCTCAGTGTATTTATCTGACTGCTTTTGGTCTTCCACTCTTCTCCAGACTTATGCTGCATTGACAGTGTCATTAGCACAGTGCCTTCAAAACCTGGAAGCTGAGCTCATGACTGAATAGTGTGTACGTACAGTACAAGGGATACAGGGAAAACACCCATATTTCAGAAGTTCTTTTGCTAACAATTCTTATTTTTGAGACAAATTTTACTTYTAAATCACTGGGCCAAATCTATTAATTTTTAAGGGCTTGAAAATCTTTATGTGATACAACTTGCAAAACTCAACCAATGAACTCTGCCATTATTATAGCATACAGTTTTGAAGAACGAACTGACTTAATATACAAAAGAGAACACAGCCAATACCATCACTGGGAATTTCCACTAAAGAATTTGCCCCCCGTCCCCTTATAAAAATAAAACATTAAATTGCGAAACATGCAAGTAATTTAAGAGTATAAACAGCTCAAATAATTATTTTGTATATGGGTTTAATATTAACTAATTTTAATAACATGATATGACTACAGCAGGGACACTTTTTTCCATTATAGGAAGCCTTTGTAGGAAGGAATAGTCCTGTTAAAATGAACACAATGTTTTCCCTTGCTGTTGAGCATTTGGCCTCTTAGATTTTCTAGGAATCTTTTTTAAGGAATGGCATTCAAACTGAACGAGCAGTTAAGGGAGCATCATGTTTGCCAATGGAATGGTGGATCTGACCCAGGTGTTGCTGACTTTGTTCATTTTCAGGACTATGATTTCCTGAAGGCTCTACTTACAATCTTACATTTATTTAGAGTACCAACTGGAAGCAAGCATTCCACATGCAGGCAAGACAAGGAGGCAAGTCAGAAAAGAGGTCAGGGCTGAGGTCATCAGCCTCAGTCGGCTGCCCACCATCAACAGGAAGGCAGGCACATGGGCTCCTCTAGCCCAGGATGAGGTCTCTTGTTTTCTGCAGCCTGGTGAAAAAGATTGTCTCAGCTTTAAATCCACAGATTCCTCCAGTTAGCAGCCTGCTTACCTGAACTTTGCGTAGGGATTATACCAAATTTTCCCACTGCATTACTTTAACCCACATGAGGTTGTACACTCACATTGAAAACATAATAATGCTTGTACCRTTCTCTTTTTTTTCTTTTTCCTTTCGCATTCTGTATTTTCTACAACATTTCAGTCTGCTTTTGCTTCAGACAGCTTTTATTTTCCTCCAGATACACTTCTTGACTCCAAATCTTTTTTTAAAGGACCCATTGGAGTAAGTTTTCAAAGTTTATTCTAAATCTTTGTTTATAAAAGCTTATGTATGTCTATAAAACTCTATTCATGATTGTCAGCCACTGATGGGAAAACACCTGACATGTATCACTCTGAGGCTCTAATTGTCAAAGGAGATTTTATGTAACAGAAATCAAGACCACTTGGAACAGTAGTAAATCTCATTTACTTTGCCAATTAATACCTTAAGAATRAGAATGAGCATGGTTCCCTTCCACAGTTCATTAGTAGTTCATAAAGGTGGGGGGGACAGGGAGAGGGAAAAGAAGACATCTTCCTTTCTAAAAGGCTTGAGTGCCAGCCAGGAATTTGCATTCTTTTCTTCTCCTATGCRTCTCCTCTGTCTTGAAGTGACCAGACTGAAGGTTTGTAGCAATTTACTGTGCATGTGATTAGATTTTGGGGGATGTTACTAACTGGAATTTTGTGGCTACATGGGACCTGTCTGTATATGGTTTCCATCACACTTCATGGCTGAATATTTATATTCAGTATTTAGAATATATTACTTTTTTTTACTTTGTTTTGATATTTTGAAGTTTATAGTAGTAGGTGAGTGGTTAGGGGAGTTTTCTGAACTTAAATCAGGTATTGAGAAATGTTTCTGTATGAAAAAGCTATAAAGATGACTTTGTTATTAATTAGGAATTTAAACACTGTTTCCACATTCCAGTTTTCTGACATGCTCCTTACTCTTCTTTATTATTTCTGCTATATTTACTAACTTCATATATTGAAAGGTAGCGTAATCTAACACTTTAAATCTGTGGAGGAAGAATCTGGGATGACAATTCTATGTATCTTTGGGGACATAATTCTTGTCAGAATCACTTTTTTGTAAACTGGTAATACCTTTTATTTTCCTTTTCTCATTCATTTCTTCTGGACGTTGATTAAAGTTTGTGTAGCTCTTTAGGTCCAGCTGATGGGAGGGTGCCTGGAGGTTGCTTATACGTAACCTGACTCTTCTTTACTGCATTTCAAAAAAAGAAGGTGTTTTTTTTTTTTGAGCAGAAAATTCATGCAGTGGCTAGTGAATACCTTAACATTTTAGAGCCTTTTATCCTTAAAGAAATATTGCTGATAATCCTTATAAAAATGTCTGTTCTGCTTCAGAGCTGGGCTCAAGGAGTAAGTGGTGAAACTGGTGATGCAGAATCTCTCCCACATTAAAGAGGTGTCTATAATTCATGTTACAAAAGGCATGTATTACACTGTCACCCCAATAACACTGCCTGACACTGCTTATATCTTGGCCTATTTAAGGATGCACTGGCACCTCCATCAATTTCCCACACCTTCTGGAATGAAATTAGTAGCTTGCACAGTAAGTTTAAGTGGATTTGGAGCCATAAATAAATTTTCAGTTTCCTGTTAGCTTCCACATAGCAGGATAAACCACAATGACCTCTTCCCAGCATTTTATATCTGTCAGACAGAGAGAATTGAAACCTCCTTCTGTAAGAGATCAGATATCTGAAATTTTCAGGACGGGGAAGGTATAGGAGAGAGGAAGAGTACAGAAGGTGTGCAAAACAGGGAGATATTGAAATCAGTGGAATGTTACTTCATTTTAAAGAGAGGTGRTTCCCCAAAATACTTTTTTGTCTGGTGTAATGCTAAAATTCCAGATGTCTTTATATCAGCACAGTTCCCTGTGACTGAGTTTGTTTTTTTTTTTCCAGTGGTGTCCCCCCCCCATCTAAACAGCAGCTTAGTCTGAAATCTGTGGAAGTTGATAAAGCTCACAGGAAGCCTTTGTGATCTCACAAGCAAGTATTTTCCACCTCTGTATTAGGTGGAGAGGTGATAATGTTAACATTTTAGAGTGCAATACTGGACAAAATTATTGATGCAAATTAATGTCCTACTACAGACAAATTTGTCTGATGGTGCTGTAGAATTATATACCTTGATTTCATACATAAATTAAATTCCTAAGGGGACTTATTATTTAGGTGAACCATGATGAAAAGAGCCTGCAAAAAGTTGTTTAGGCATTTGATTTGAATGTTTTCTCCTTGTTAGCAAATAATCTTTAAAATTGCACTTGTGTCAGTAATCACAAATCTACTTTTCTTTGAAATGAGTTAATTTAGGTGTTACAATCCAGGTCTTGCCTATTCTACCAAAAATAATTATTGTATCTGTAAACCACTCTACCACTCTTCATTTTTTTTTCTTTTCTTCTTTTTTTTTGTCCAACCTAACTGACAACTATAATTCTGTTTTGCATTTTTTTCATATATTTTTTTTGCATATATTTCTGGTATTTCTTTATTATTTGCGGTAGCCAGAGGATAAAACTTGCTTTCTTGGTCCTTTTAACTTTCCTCCCTGCTGATGTTTTATAAATCACTTTCTCTGATTCATACTAAAATAACAAATGGTATTTTCAATTTAAAGATGTTTAACAATGCAAATGTCTTTCTGCAGAAATATTGTAGTGAAGATTATTTCAGTATATGTGTGAACAACCACAGAAAGACRTTGAAGGCCTTATAACAATGGTTTTGTCTGGGGCGGGGCGGGAGGTGGCAAACAAGAAACTAGTGCACTAGCTACCTTAGATTTATAAGTGGCTTTATCTAATCTGTACATAACTTAAACATTTACAATTACATCAGTAGTTATATTTTTAATAGCCCACTCTAAGGACAGAGAAGTAGAGCAATAGGCATGCAAACCACAAAAATATAAACTTGAGATATATAACTATTTTCATTGACAGGATAAAGAAGACAGATAAGGGTACTGATTAAAATTTAAATGATTTTTTAATCAGATGAATTTTACTTACCACTATCATCCATCAGGTAATTTTCAGTGCAGTCAAAGCTTGAGATTTGTTTCCCCCATCGATAAAAATATTTTAATTGCATTTACAATACTCTTCAGACTTTGTTTACCTGTACCATACAAAAAAAAAGTATTGCCACGATTACCTCAAATATGAGAATAAAGGCATGGCCCATAACTCCCATTTAGTTTTATGTCATTGCAGGATGTGCTTAATGATCGTACAGCATTCTTGGCTGCATCCTAACAAACCTGAGGACATCTGGGCCAAATACTTGCCACACTGTAAATAAGTTCAGATCAGTGGAACATCGTCAGACCAGGATGAATTGATCTTCTGCCAAGAAAGCTATCCAGAGTAGGAAGGGATTTTAAGAAGTCTTAATTAATCTTTTTCTAGGAATATTAAAAATCTGCTAATGAGGCTTCCCGGGGAGCTGGAACAAGAGATGCTTACAGCCAAAGGTTGCTCTTCCCAACAAAACAACGCTTCCTCCAGTACCAGCTTTTACAGTAAGGCTCACTGTTGTTGTTTTAAAGGATCAGCTTTGTAAAGAAGTTTCAGTTATTCACTAACTCAAAGGAGATGACCAGTATGCCAGTAGAAGATACATTGTATGTTTGCAATTCCAGAACATACATATATGTATCATAGATTTATCCCACTTATTTCAGTTTTCTGTTGTAGAGTGAGGTGAATGCCTAATATGACCACTGAAATGGAATTATTTTATTTACCTAAAGCAGGAATTCTTGCCAGATGTGCAATGGGAATTTCAGAGTGTTGTGATTTTATTTATTTATTTATTTATTATACCTTTTAAATAGCTTAGAAGTTGTGTGTCAACGTGTACTAGTCAGCCCCAGTATTTCTTATGGTAAATAATGAATTATTTGTTATATACTAGATATATTAATTAAATATTTGTCAAACTTAATACTTCTTAAAGAAGTAATCTATCTTTAGCAGAGACCGCAATGCCACCAGGTAGACAAGGTTCTGAAGCAATATTGTTAGTCTTTAATACACAAAGGATTTTACTGTGAGGCCAYGGAGACCAGGTTCGATGTAAAATCTTGCTGCTCAGACTTACAAGGTTTAGAGCTGATGAGTCTACAGGCACCGGCATAGATTAACAAACCACACCCTGGCCAAACAAAGGAGGAAGAAGTTCTTTCAAGTTGAGGAAAGATAATAGCATTGTAGGAGAAGAACCTTCAATGTCAGCTGTTTAGGTCAGCTGCTGCCCCAAGAGTTGGCAAGACCAGCTGTTGCTACTAATGCTTCTTTGAGGAGAATCTTGATAAATTCAGTTATTGCAACAGAAGATAAATGAGAGTGTCAGTAGATTTCAATTAGAGACAATATCCTTGATGTATCAGCAGTTCAGCTGTGAAGACTGTTGTCCTGTAAGCCAGATAATATATGGTAAGGGGTGAGTAGAAAGTAGGACTGTTTGGGGTTTTTTTTGTTTGTTTGGGCTTATTTGGTAGAAAGGCAGATGGAAGCTGTTCTCCTTGCCTGTCCCAAACAGGTTTCTAAGAGAAGAATCATTCCATGTTTTGTAAGGGCTTGGCTGATGATACTTCAAAAACTCAGAAGGAAGCAGTGCATTTAGAAGGGACCTTAGCAGTTTAGACTTTATAATTCATGGCAAACCAGGTCAGTCAGTGGGACTCTGTGATCAGTTGTACTATTGTTCTCTACTTATTTTGGCTTACTTTGGAAAGGGGCAGGAGGGATTCTGATCTCTGCAGAATCCAAAATGTGTTTTGCTTAAGAAATAATGGGAGTTATATCTGATGTCTAATTTATAGAAGTACTGGATGTGCTGAAGCATGAGATATAGAAAAATGCTAGATATCTAAATGACAAAGCACATTAATCTGTCCTAGAGCTGTAATGTCACAGAAAAATATTAGCTTCGACAGGCTAAAATCACTGCACTTGTATAGTAATCTTTTATTTGTGCTTACCATTATGCTTTTGTAAAACAATGATTTTCAAGGTCCATTCTTTCTCAGTACAGGTCCGCTATAATAGAATAACAGTAGTATATAAAGATTTCAGTCACAAACAACTAGGAGTTTTTTCCCCCTCTCTGTATCAGAACCATGTGAAACAGAAAGGAAAATATTCTGTTTTGTTACCTGAATGTTTTTTCTCAGCTATCTACAAAATCCTTTCACAGTTCTCCCTGCCAATAGGCAATATCCTATGCTTGTCCTATAATAACTGTATGAAGTAATAGATTTTTCTCTAGCTTTTATGTCTATCGGGTAATGTAGTCCATGCCTCTATAAAAACATAATTGCTCCTGGCTATAGGATTTCCTTAGGCTTCTACTTTAGATGAAAAGATCTTATAGTATTTACCCAGTAATAATTTTCTTCAATTTCTCTCCTTTATTTCTGCTAATACTTCCTTAGACATCTCCAAGTAATCCCACTACCACTTCAGGGACTTATTATTTTTTAAGTGTCTTTATTACTTTGTTTTTCTTTAGTCATCACATAGTCAATACTAAATTTTAACTCTGATGTCAGTTGTACTTCTCCTTGAGGACATCTGTTGTAGTTCCTGAAAGCCTTTTATTTGACAAATGCAGTGTTCTGGAGTCATTTGTGACTAAGCTGTAGACTAAGGAACCTAACCATATTGTTCCCAGGTTGTAGGCACTGTCAGCTGACCATTCCTACTGCAGTACTGCATATCAGTGGTAAATTTTCTTAGCTCTAAATCTGCACTGCTTTTCACTTTTATTCTTTYCTTGGTACGGAACACCTATCCTATATTCTTCCCTTAGATGTCCACTAGCACTCTCCCCACCTTCCATTTACAGTTAAAAGGTTAGGGCTTAATTGTGTCAGTATAAGTTTTCTTGCTTCGCTGAGTAAAATGTCACAAACTTACATTAAGTGATAACTTCAAACATTTTACCATAATAGGAAATAACTTCAGCCAATACTGCATTTAGAGGGCTTTTGATGACTTCTGATAAATCTAAATGTTATCTAGGCTAACTTGCATCCTGAGTGACATTTGAAGTTCTAATCTTGGCATGTTGATAAAATTGAAAACTAAAATGTTCATCACTATAACAAAAATTATGTATTTGTAGTTAGTAAATCGCACCCAGTTGATCCAAGTGGGATCAAAGTAGGCTGAAGCTCAAGGAATTGCTGATCACCTGAAATAAAATACTAAAGAAGTATGGCAAAAGAATTGAGCTTGTACCTCACTGCTGTAACAAGACAAATAGACCAATAGGAAATGTTCCACCTTAGTAAGATAAGAGAAATTTTATTTACTTAATGTAATGCAAATTGGGATTCATAACCTCAGTGAGACACTTTTGGGTGTGTACTGTTATAATAAACACACACATTCCACTCAAGATTAAAAGCTCTTGGCACTAATAAAGAAAATGATCAAGATAGTATTTATTGCTTAATGATGCTTGTTTGCGTGTGCTGCATCTACTCATAGATACTACCTTGCCCTTCAGTGAAAATTGCATCAGACCATTTTAAAGATAAGTATGGGTGGGTGCACACAGAGAGTTTCTCTCCAGTCTCGTTTCATGGCTCACACAAGGACATGTTGCAAAGTGTAGTGTGGGGACTCAAGAACACCTTTTTTTCTTCCAGTGAGCTAATAGTAATGTACTCTAGACAGACTAGGGCTTGTCAAAACTATGTGCCCCAGCCCTCCTCATCTTGGGGGACAGGGTGAGAAATAAGGACTAGTTTCACAGCAGCAAAAAGACTATGCAACTATTAGAGATGGTGTAGTATCAAGTGCTTGATAAAATGCAGCTGAGTCACATCCTCAACACAGACCTGTATGTAAATTGTACAGTCTAGCCCAAAATGTCCGGCTGCAGTTTGCTGACTTAGATTCACTCAAAGTTTTATTCCCTGGTGGTTGGTTTGTTGTACCATTCTCTCTCCATCTCTTTCCCTCTCTTTCTTCTGTGTTTTGTGGCTTGTTTTGGCAGTGATCTCCACAGTTAGAGGTATGATTTACTCTGTTGTTATATTTTTTCCTCTTAAGTATTGCAATTGCTAGAGCTGGTTATGTGTGTGCCCTTCCTCAGAATGATTTTGTCAACAGGGGAGGTCCCAGATGGCTGGAGGCTTGCCAATGTGATGCCCATCTACAAGAAGGGCCGGAAGGAGGATCCGGGGAATTACAGACCTGTCAGCCTGACCTCAGTGCCGGGGAAGATCATGGTGCGGTTCATCTTGAGGGCGCCCACGAGGCAGGTGCGGGACAACCGGGGGATCGGGCCCAGCCAGCATGGGTTCATGAAGGGCAGGTCCTGCTTGACCAACCTGATCTCCTTCTACGACCAGGTGACCGGCCTAGTGGATGAGGGGAAGGCTGTGGGTGGGGTTTACCTGGACTTTAGT
>JASVER010000010.1:12244461-12280480 GCA_030449065.1 Oceanodroma leucorhoa
GTCCTTTCCAACCTTAATGATTCTATGATTTTTTCCATTGGGGGGCAAGATAAGGGCATATTATCACTTTAAAAGCCTATCTTCTGTTTGGTTTTCTAATACATCTTCTACTGTATTGGTAATTCAGATYAATCACAGTAGACACTATTTAGCTAGTTTCATAGTAGTATGTAAATATAAGCACTCAGGTATATACCTGGTTATATACCAAATAATCATGAGGATTTCACGGTCTTCAGCCTTTTACAGTCATGAGACATTGAATAAGATTTTTTTTTTTTTTTACAATATAACTTTCATATTAGTCATGCAGCAAGTAAAAAATGGAGTATCCAAGTATCTCACCTCTTCTTAAGGTACTTGAGAGAGCCTGTTGGTGTGGTAGATAAAGAGAAAACCAATGAATCAGATGACTGCTGAATCATTGGAATTACAACAAAGGATGGTCAAAAGGGGTAGTCAGAACTTGTCCTGAAATAGACTTCTTCGGCAGCAATACAAAACTTAACCAAGATAATTGTAACAAAAAAGGACTTAATGTAATTCTGCTGTTCATTAATTCCTAATTTACACTGTTGCCTTTGTCTGCAGCATCTAGTGAATTACCTTTTGTGTTCAAGTATCTTCCTGTCAAAAGATTATTCAATGTAGCCTAACTATGATCATAGTTGCCAAAGTTTACTGATGGTAATACTTTAAAGACACATATTGGAAGAATTCTAACAAATAAGATTTTGTTATTAAAGCCCTTTTCCCTTGATTTTTGAATTTCATTTTAATCCTATGTATACTTTCCCTAAGAGCTTTGACAAAAAGACAACAGTAAGTATACTTGCTATGACTGTAAGCTAGCGATGAATATGTTGTTATACTAGGATGTGTATCAAAAAAGTTGGAAAATAGAGCTGTGGGGATTTTGACAGTGTTGCAGATACCGTAATCTTTCATAAATGCTTAATTTCATGAGGAACATGTACCGGTCCCAATACAGACCCCTGTGGGACCCCACTTGTCACCGATCTCCATCTGGACATTGAGTCGTTGACCACTACCCTCTGGACCATCCAACCAATTCCTCACCCACCAGACAGTCCACCCATCAAATCCGTATCTCTCCAGTTTAGAGAGAAGGATTTTGTGGGAGACCGTGTCAAAGGCCTTACAGAGGTCCAGATAGACGACATCTGTAGTTCTTCCTATGTCCACTGATGTAGTCACTCCATCATAGACGGCCACTAGTTGGTCAGGCAAGACTTGCCCTTGGTGAAGCCATGCTGGCTGTCTCAAATCACCTCCCTGTCCTCTCCATGTGCCTTAGCATAGCTTCCAGGAGGATCTGTTCCATGATCTCCCCAGGCACAGAGGTGAGACTGACTGGCCTGTAGTTCTCCGGGTCTTCCTTTTTTCCCTTTTTAAAAATGGGGGTTATGTTTCCCCTTTTCCAGTCAGTGGGAACTTCACCGGACTGCCATGACTTCTCAGATATGATGGATAATGGCTTAGCAACTTCATCCGCCAGTTCCTTCAGGACCTGCAGATGGATCTCATCGGGTCCCATGGACTTGTGCACCTTCAGGTTCCTTAGATGGTCTCGATCTTCTCCTACAGTGGGCAGCTCTTCATTTCTCAGTCCTTACCTTTGCCTTCTGCGGCTTGGGCAGTGAGGCTTGAGCACTTGCCGGTGAAGACTGAGTTTCATTTCCAATGAAACATTACCATGATCTTTCAATATATTTCACACCTTAGACCTGGATGAAGAAGCACTCCAGAACTGAAAAAATATATAGGAGTATAACAAAAGTATCCTAAAGCAGTATGATTGGTATAGAGTATACTAGCAGGTACAGGCTCTGTGAAAGTAGTTATTTACCTTCTGTATTGTATCCATAGTTACTAATACACACAGATAAGATCTATAAGCTATGTATCTGTGCTTCTTTGAATAGGGGTTGTTCCCCCAGTTTGAAGGCCATATTTACTCACATCATGCATATTTACTCACATCTCTTTGACTAGAATATGAAGCGGGAAGTGGAATGAAGCTTTATCCTTCTTAGGAACCTGTGACTGAGTTCTCACTCTGTTTATTCTCTAAAATCTCTATTATTTTAATTAATTGAAAAGGTAAAGACTCAAGAATCTCTCATAATGAAGCAGTCTAAGCCATACTGCTAGCTATTATTGCGTAGTGTATCTGTTTAAAACCCCATATCACTTAAWCCCTGGGAGGCTTTTCCTCATTGTACATCTGCAGGTTTTGGATTAGTTAACTTTTTATATCTTACAAATCATGCAAAAAAATCTCAGAATAATATGCGGAAGGCCAAACCAGGGCAATACCTTATAAGGCATTTCATACTAGTTCTGACATGTGTCACAGAAAACATCTGTGAGTACACAGAGTGCTTTCCGCTGATCATCACAGTGTGTGAGTCAAGTCTGAGATGCCTAGGGAGAGGTGTTACTTTTTGAAATGCGTATAAAATTAAAATGGATTTGAGAGAAACTATCTTCTGAAAACTGAATTATTTCTCTGTCACTGTGAAGATCTTTTAACTGGTGTCTCATATATTTCATTTGTAGCAAAAAATACCAAAACACAGAAGAATCAAACTGATGTTTAAACATTAGCAAAATGTGTTCATATATTTTGTTGTGTTACCTGCTCAGGAAAATATTTTTTCTTATTTAAAAAAGAAGGAAAGAAGAGATGTCTGAATTTGCCTAAAACTGAGGGTTTCATTTACACAAATCGAAACCCCGATAATGTTTAGTTCTAGAATGAAAACTTTTGGTTTAGGCAACCAAAACTGCAACAAGACTGACTTGGATATTCTGCTTTTAATTGTAGGCAAACCATTGGTTAAACTTTATAGTTGACAAGTGAACTCTCCCCCTCACCCACCAACACCACCCCCCCACCCCCACCTGCCCCAACCCCCCCTGTGCATGGAGGGGGAAGCAATTACATATGTGGGAAACAAATAGGTTAATTTTTTAAAAAGGTACAAACAACCTATGCCCTTAAGGTGCTCGTAACCGAGAGCTTGATTCAGCCATTAGCGTGGGGTCAGCTACACAATTCAGACCTCAGTGAGTACTTCCTCAAAATATGTGGAGAATTTGGGACTGGAATTTAGGTTTGGGTCCCTTTCAAATTCACCATTCTTCAGAAAAGAGAGGAAGGACTCATACACTTCAGGGTGAAGAGAGTCTTTTGGGATTGAAATCCTCTGAAGTTAACATTAGTCTCTTTCCAATTATTTCTTCAATGTGTTTTAGACCAGGCCAGTTAATAGCCTTTTGAGTTTCTTTATGGCTTTCTGGTGAAAACGCGATATAACAGAAGCATGATATCATTGGTGACGTGTTGAGAATAATGAAGTAAGTACAGGGTTAAAAGAGGCTCYTTTCTGCTGTTTTAAGAACCGTTCCCAGCAGAAACCTTGGGAAGCTGACATCACTACCAGGGTGCTCTCTGCAGAACTGAGTAATGATTGCTAACAGATTTTTCCAATAAAGAATACATGTGGCAAGTCCCAGAAGAAGACAGACTATACAAAGGGCTGAAACTTAGACTAGTAATTGTTACCAGCTCCTTCCTACCATGTTCTCCCACACCAACCACTAAAAGCTAAATTTTCTTTGTGGGAGCTCAGGGCAGTAATTCCAAGGTTGGGGTTGGTTTGTTTGTTTGTTTGTTTGGGTTTTTTTAGGAAACTACCTTATATTCTTACATTTTTGTAAATTTTAACAAATACAATTTCAACCAGCCATGTGTTCAAGCTGTTGGTATTCCCTTGAGATTTTCCTGTGAAAGGGGCTGATGAATGCTGTTGGAAAAAAAAGAAAGAAAAAAAAATTAGTAGGAATTAGACTATTTATAGTTCTAGTGACTAAGCATATAGACTGCAATACTCATACATGAGAGGAACCTCATGATGCGAGAGCATCTGGTACTCTAGGAAGGAGACCAAAGGCAGTTTTCTGTGCACATCGGTAGGCCATGAGATCATGCACGTCCTTTCCARAAAGAAGAGCTGCTTTTACAATAATCGCATGCTACTTCTTTTCAGAAGTGAACGTTGTGTTATTAGAATGCTATCCACATAGGATGTTTTGTCTGTCTGGCAGCACAGAGTTTAAGGATGGGACTTAGTATTTTGAAAAAAGATTTAGAACTGAATTTGCATATGTTCTTAAAATAGAGCACAAACCAATGTCAGAGGTTTATTCCTTGCATAATTTCTTTAAAGTCAATAGATGTTGCAGGTCTTAATGTGTCTGTTAAAGATGACCTATTAAGGATTAGTAGAGTCTAAAAAATGGATTATTTTGGTTTCATGACAGTGGAGGAGGACATGGAATGTGAGATTCCCATTCCTTTCCCTTCACCTGACTAGGTTTTCATTGTTTTAGCTTTATTTTTAGTTGGATCTGCTAGACCTTATTTTGAATAGCAGTGGAACAAATTATGTAAGAAATAGATTGTTTCTTACATTTGTGAATGGGGGCCTTATAAAAAGGTGATAAGTAGGAATGGTAACTAATTTTCTATTAAACAGGTTTTCACTAGAAAACTGTGATTTGTTTAAACGAATAATTGGCAAAGAATATAAATATTTTAAAGGGCTTCTGATACCATGCAGTACCTTGTTACAGAGACTAGTCTGCTTCCTTTCTAACTCATTCAGCTTGCTGCTGTGGAGCCCTGGCTTTCAGGGCTTCACATCTGGGGAACATCTGCAACATAATCTGTTTCAGGGTTGGAGATTACTAAACTGCCAAGAAAGGTTGTAATGGTTTTAGTTCCCAAGCATGAACTTCCTCCTTCAGATGTGGTTCTAAGGAAGTCCTGGTCCCTGGGACTCAAAACTTCTCAGTTTGTCATGCTTTCATAGGAGGGAAAGACTACAGCTAACCCTGCACTCTAGTTTGCTCCATCTTAAAAGCAGCATGCACTCCCCAGTATTTCTTCTGGGTATTCTGTTTTTCTTTGGTTCTTTTAGTTATGTAATAAAGTGACAGAAATGTCCATCAAGTGGCAGTGCTTGGCCCTCTCAAAATTAGGAGGGATAGTTTTCTTTCCACTTCATTTCTTTTTCTGATTTTTTAATTCTAGATAGTGTAGATGGAGTTCAAATCCTACTTATAGTCAGACAAAAAACATATCATACAAGTATTACTTGTGGGTAAAAGAAGATGTGCTTTTATTCTACTCCTTTTAAATAGTTCCATTTAAACAGTTAGACAGTCTGTGGCACATGTATATGTGTATTTATTTATATGTACACATTGATCATATCTGGGTAATTTTCCCATATCTTGACTCTAAATTAGTTGGAGATGAGAATTCTGTTATTCTGAAGGATTAAGAACTTTAAGGAGAGCAAAACATAGAAGTTACTTCCTAAAGATGTAACATTCCATACTTTGTTCTTTGCTTTTGGTATGAGAAAAACACACACACACACACACAAATTGCTATTAGTAATCAAAATGTCACTATTAAGTGAAAAGTCACTGTTAAGTGAAGTTCTTCTACACTGTCATTTGATTAAATAAACATGCTGAATTCCTCAGGGTTGTATGTGGTAGCTCAAAATGGATCAAAATCAGTCTGAGCACAAATTACATCTTTTTAAAAAACAAATTATTGCTCTCTTCAATTCACTGTAGTATTGCTTTATGTTTTCCTAGTTTTTAATAGCTTTTTTTCCATCAGTTGTTCTAGTTACTTGGAAATTGGGTTTATTTTTACTAGGACTGCTTTCAGTGCTTTTCTTTATTTACTCTGGCTAACATGTCATGCCAGATATGATTGTGCTTTTCCAAGCAGCTACAAATTAATTTGGGGCGAGCGTGCCTTCTCTGTTCAGGTTTTTAAAACTACAGTGAGAGAAATTCACAGATATCTCAATGTCATACTAAATCTCCAGTCTTATAAAAAATACAAGGTATGTTTTCTCCAAATACCCACCTCAGCCAATACTAGATGTAACCTAGATATTAGACCCCAACAGCAGGATGATCATTGCACTAACCAAGCTGAATTACAAGTAACAGACCTTCAGTCTTTTGACCACATCTTATCCTTGTGCTAATTTCACATTTAATTTATTTTCTTTATTTTGAGACGATACTAAATTGTTGCCTAAAACTGACAAAACAGAACAGTTCCTTCAGCTGTCRATTTTACTTGGCTTCAGTGAGCAGTGATGGAGGTTTTGAACAGTTTTGAAAACCAGAGCTGTAACAATATCCAGAGATGCAGTGTCAGCTGGGACACTATACCTTCTGGTATTAGAGGACTATTAGAATCGTATGTTCGGTAAAAGCTCATTGTTTATTTCATTTATTTCCAGGATTCATGTCACTGAATTTACTTTCATAAGTATTTATACACTTAACAAACTTTGCCAAAATGACAGCATCTTYGTCTGAAATAGTGAGCTGATTGCTGGCGGGGTTTTGTACTGTATCATGTATTCACCTTGTATAATTCACGTTCATTTAGCAGTTAATATCAATCCAATTCTATTTAAGTCTGTACTTGCTTTTTTGCCTGATCCTGTTCTCCTCTCCATCTGTATGATTCTTTTCCTTGAATTTATGCAAGGCTATTAAAAGTTAGTAAAAAGTAAAGAGAAAATAATTGAATAGAGCATGAGAGGATTTAACAGAACTAGTGTAATAGAAAAAGATTAGTATAAAAAAAAGATGTAAGAAAGCTAGTGGAATTGATGATTGTTTCCTGTAAAATTTCTTTCTTACGCAAATTCAACCTATTTCAGAAAAAAACTCTTCTTGTAAGAATAGTATGGAGTTGTGCTAGTAGTGCTTTTTAACAAATATTTGGGATACCCTTCTCTTGCAGTGAAATAGCTTAATGACTGTTGGACTTACGAGATTTAGTAGTGAGTTTCTGTTTTGAATTTTTAACTCTCCATTCCAAACATAATAATAGAGAGAAGAGCTAATGAAGGATTGTTGTGCCTCATGACAGAGCTGCTGTTGATATGAATCCGTAGCCACAAATATGGTGATTATACTTGATTTCAAAATGTCTTTTTCCAAGCTCTGCTTTTTTCCCAYACCATCATGCATTACATGATGAGTGGCTCTGAGCACATATGGAAATCCCAGAAATTGCCACACATCAAGCAGAAAAGCCACACTTGGAGTGTGTGCAAAATTCCTTGTGTAATGACAGGAAAGAAGCAAAAGACGCCGAAGAGCTTCAGTTGCTTGGGAAATAGTTGGGCAGTCTGAAGTTATCCACAAACTACCAGCATATAGCTAATAATTTATTAACATGTTCAGTTTATTATCTGCAAAAGTAAATGCTCAGTTCAGGACTGAATCATTGTTTAAGTCTAGTCATGCTACTAGACAAAGACTTTATTAAAAAGCTAACATTTTCCGCCTCCTTTATCAGCACTCCTGTAGCTATCTCTCTATTAATAATTAAAGTTCAGTTACATRGTATATTACTAAAAGAGCCACTGGTCAAATGATATATATGAGGTGTAGGCAGGTTTTACCRTAAAATTCCTGTATTTCTGTATAGTAAAACAGATCAGAACAACAGGATGGAGTTTGTATTTTAGCATGGGTATAATTCTGTGTCTCGAAGGGGGAGGCAGAAAAGGGCAGAAATGAGAGTTTGCTTTCTGTTTCTTCCTTTGAAGGGTTGAAAAGGACCTCCACTTTATGTAATCCATTTTGCAATGGGAAGGCCACAATCTTTTGCCCTAAGCCCTCTGGAATCTTTAAGCAGCTCTATTAGATAGACAACAATCTTAAAGTGAAGTTAAAATCCTCTGTATGTAGATTTCTATAACACAGATATTTTATACAAACCTGTATTTCTTTCCTTCTTACCACATGAAATGGTGAAGTTTTTATGACTCTAATCATCATCATCTAGCAGTTTGCAAGCAATATACTGAACAAAAGTGCACAACCCTAAGCAAAAGTATGCCAAGGGTTCATACTGATGCTGTTTCTGACCTGTGAGCMCTATTCTGAGCAAAATACAATCAGAGAAGCCAATTTTATTATGTATTCGTTGGAATAAGTTCACAGTGTAGCACTGAACTCCACAGCCTATTCAACAACTTTAACTAATAAATTGAAAAGCAATAGAATGCTAAGAAAAATACAAGAAATTAAGTAACTTTTACCTATAGCAAAGAAATTACTTGCAATGTATTTGAAAGACCTATGTACAAGTTTTTTATCAGTGAGTTCATACTGACCACATTACACACACATAGTAAAGTAGTAACTAATTATGTCAGCCACTGAGTAGCAACCAAAATCTCACAGGAGTAATAACACCATTCAGAAGCACCCATCTACAGAGTAAAATCTTGGATGATATATATTTGGCTTTGTATCTTGCCAAGTGCATCTATACAGGTCTTCTCTACACTGTAGTGTACTCTGTACTTTCCTGTTCCTAGCAAATCAGCTAATGATTTTGTGATCATGGAAATCATCCCAAAAATTTCCTCTGTTGCTTAATAGAAAGGAGATTCCAGTAAAAATTTTACCTTACCTAAAGAGGGCTTATCTTAATTCTTGATGAAAGGCAGTTTAATTCTTCAGGCTTTACCTCATGTGTTTTGTCTATTCATGCCTGACTTGACATTTAGCGAAGTTGATGTGGAGACTCCTGGGCAGTTTGCACATTCTGCAAGAGCTCTGCCCATGAACTGTTTGGTAGAGATCACCAAGGTCTATCACGTGCCTGGAAATCAGAGCAGTTTCTAAAATATTGTTGGGACTCTGTGTAGCATAAACAGGAGACTCCAAACCTGTCAGGGCCCAGAACGTGCAGTGAGGCGCTCTGAATCCTGGGACCCATGCTGTTTGCCAGTGTCATATCAAGTGTGGTTGTATAATGTCATGCCTTCCTGGAACCTTCTAATGTTTCAAGACATTGAATAAACATTAGATGTGGAGCTGCATTTACTACCAAAGACAAAAGAACAAATAGACCCTCTGATCATATTCCCGGAAGAACTCCAGTATTTTGTTGGGCTGCCTTCCATATAGCCATTCAAATGGTGAAAAGCCCAAAGAACATATTGTCTCTTTTTGGGTGCTTTCAATCCCCTGTCCTGCCACTGTGTTGGGGATTATCTTCCCCAGGAAACCTCAGAATAAAGGAAGCTGATCAACCATCTGCTGAACAGCATGTACAAAACTCAAGGTTCTCTGACCTTGGACAAAGTCTGTCTTGATACCGGAGAATGTCAGCCAGATGCAGAGGGTTTGTGGGAGCAGTCTGCTTCGCAAGATACTTCCCCAGAGCTTCTGTACTACACTGTACTCCAAGGCTTTTTTTTTCTCTTAAGTTTCTTTGGGCTGCAGACATCTCCCTGCTGTCTCAGCACCATTTTCAGCAGGGTACTGGCTAATGATCAACAAGTGAGGGTCAGAGGAAGGACAATATTTTTCCATTAAGTGTTCCAAGACTGTTTTCAGGAGCTGGGCCCATGCATCCCAGTCTTAGGCCTATATTACTAGTACCACAGTTGCTTAGTAACAGTTAACATCTTACTTGTCTTCCTGTGCATAGGCTAGAAATGTACATCGTCACAGAGGCAACCCACATATGTACACAGACATGACAAACAGCATTATCTGGTGGCTTTTCCCTAGTATCTGAAGTACAGAATGACATGCCACACAAAGGGGCAGCCTCTGCTTTTGTCACCTCCCAGTCACAAGACAAAACAAGAAAAGACCTCTTTTTCTTCATCCATGTGCCTCTTGCAACTGCTAAGTCTTCAATTTGCTTGACAACACATAGGATAACCTAAGCCCAACTGTGCCAAAAAGGGCTCAACATCTGGGTTTGCCCCTTACAAGATGCATCCCTCTCCCAACTCTCAGCTGGTACCCCAGTTCCATTTTCAAGTAATTTTTCATGAGGTATATTGCCTATAGCTAAAATACAAAGCACTAGTGGGACCAAGGTCTGTCTCAAAGATACAGCCAAGTTGTTTCAGTTTGCCTTGCTCCATATCCCCTTTGCAATATGCCTCAGTTTTCAGTCTCCACATACATAGAAATCTCTGAACTATCAGGCTACTGCTCAAGGCTGGATTTCTGGGGTGTTTTCTGCCAGATTCACCACCACTAAGTTTTCTTACTTGGGCCAATGTTATCTAGATTGGGTGCATGGAGAGATCTATAGTGCTTCACCGCCCTGCACCTCATACTCGCTGTGTGGCATTTCCCAGTGAGACAGTAATCTATCTGGGTGGCTCTTTCATCCCTTTGTAAGTTATTGATGTCAAAAGTTTTTGCAGTAGCTTCTGAGTTAACCGTACTCCATTTTTAAGAGGACTTCCATATTTCCTGTAGCATCTCCCAGGGCCACAGCAGGGACTTCGGCTCTCATGGGTTCACAGACAGAGCAGAAATTGCTATTCTTTCTTCCCCTAAACCAGCAATGTTTTGCAAGGCGTTGCTATAATTGCTAACAGGACTGGTTTTCCTGTAGTTTCTGTTGGACTTGCTGCTAGTTATTAGTGGGTTTTAATAATTATTCATAGGAATTGTTATTAATGGTTGCAGTAGTTGCTTCACCAGAATCTGCTAGAGTTGTTTCTGCTGCTCCTTCCCCTTTACCGCATCTTCTGGATCCATGTTTTTCCATGGCTGTATTTTTCATGTTTGCTATTACATACAGGTAACCCAGCCCAAGCAATGTTTGTCACGGCTCCCATAGAAAACCTTTCTGTCTTTATTGCTAGTCAAATCAAAAAGAATGGAGTGATTTAGCCCACTGCATGGGAAGAAGGGGAA
Organism: Oceanodroma leucorhoa; assembly: GCA_030449065.1. Classification (NCBI taxonomy): domain Eukaryota; kingdom Metazoa; phylum Chordata; class Aves; order Procellariiformes; genus Oceanodroma; species Oceanodroma leucorhoa. Next base: position 12,255,286 of record JASVER010000010.1, read on the forward strand.
AAAAAAAAAAAAAAGTCTTTTCAGGCATTTGTGCCCTTTAGCCAATCTGGGGTCTAATAAGGAGGGAACGAGCCTCAGTGCCTGCCCCTATATCCAGCTCCTCTTGCCCTGCTCCTGCTACAGGTGAAGATGGCCATCCCCAAGGGCTGGGAGCTTAGCCAGCGCTTGGCAGTGTCTGTGTGCTGCTCCTGTCCCATCAGACCTCTCCACTTTACTGCATTTGGAGAAGTCCCATATGCCCTGCTGCAATCCTCACAGTTACGGTGCCCCAATTACTTAATTGGTATTTTTAAATCTCAGTTGTTGATATATTTAGTAGAGGATGTCACTGTGTAGACTTCTGCTTGTTAAAAACTGAGCTCCCAATAAAGGCAAATAAGCAATAAAAATCAGCTATCTAGTAATAAGAAAAAGATTATAGCTGACTCAACAGTCACATGGATAACAGTTCCAAAAATCACAGAGGTTTCTTCTTTTCCAAAATAGAGTTGGCTTTGAGTACACACTTTTAATTAAACAACTATGATTGCATGACTTTTGAGCATAAAAATGGATTTTTAGTCAAAAGAAAACTTCTGATTTATTTACACAATGATCAGTCTTATTAATATTTACAGATGTCCACATAATTTTAATATAGAAGTATCCAAACTATTCTTTCAAACACAGAGAGGCCCTAGTAAGKTTGCAGTTATTTTAATTGGTTTCATTAATTCAGTTGTTACTTGTGTCAATTTCTGTCACATTAGTTTTAAATGTGTGTAGCTGAGTACATGTTTGGAGTRATACACCAGATACATAGATTCACATAGACCTATTGAACACACTTGGCATTTCTTGTTTCCAACAGCTAGTTTTCAGTTTTCCCAGGACATTCTACCTCCTCCTTGCAGAGTGGTTTGGCCACGATTTCTAATTGCATGAGTCAGATGTTCTTCCTTTTCCACAGCCTCCCACTTTTATATCAATCTTTTCCAGATTCATGGAGCAGAGAAATATAAAGTACTTGAGAACTGAGCAATGTGATGAAAGATACTGAATTTAAAAACTAATAATATTTTAACTTCTGAAAAGGAACTAGCTAGTCTGTGAATTGAAAGTGTACAACTACCAAAAAGCAAACACCAGATATTTTTTGATACCAGGGGATTTTCTTTCTGTAGAATATGACTTTCAATTCAAGAAACCTTCCAGTCATCTTCTTGGCATATATTTTAAGCCCAATGAGACAATTAATTTTTTTATTCCCTAGCACACAAAATTCCAGTCTAAAAAAAAAAAAGTAACTCTAATGACTCCCTTGCRTCAAATAGACAGACTTGAGGTGCCAGCAGTGAAGCCAGCTGAATATAAGTTTCTTTTCCCACATTGGTAAAAGGAAAAACTTAATGACAGACAAATTATTATGGTAAAATGTGTTACCACTAATATGTGCCGTGTCTGGTTAAAAGAAAGCTCAACAAAGCCATTTGATTCCTTCTTCTACTAGCTATAGGGCCAACACTTCAGCTTGTTATTTTCTTAGAAACCCACCTTCACTGAGTTTTCTTAACGACTGTTAGCTCAACCACAGCTGTGAGTAGGTAGACCCAGTCAATACCAGGAATGTGCCGATTTATTGCAGCTTTATTGCAAACAGAAACAAGATAAGTAACAAGGAAATAGTGCACTAGTAGAAACTTTTTTGAAAATTTTTTCCCCACTTTTTGAAAAATACCAAAGGATTTACACATGTAAATTAAATGAATGAAAATTAATCAAGCAATTTTATGGCTGCAGAGTACTGGGGTCATAYGATCACGTGCAGAAGTAAAGTAAGAAATAGCATTTGTATGGTGGTGGAGGAACTCCTAAAGCTCTTCATTCAGAATCTGAAAAAGCGATAGCTAGCAGTGGAGAGCACGACACTGCCTCAGGAAGCCAAGCCCCACCACCAGGCTAATGACAGTCATCTGTCTCAAAATAAATAAATATGCTGGAAATGAACAAAGACAGATGTTTTTTTGAAGTCAAATGCATGGCTGAAATCTTTCCAAACTCAAAGGAACTTTGCTCTTAATGTCCGATTCCTGTGTATCCAGAACTGTGCCAGAGGCCTCCCACTCCAGCAGTCTGTTCCAAGACCTTACAGGATCTGAATACTGAATTTCTGCTTCTTCCAGAGTATTTGTAAATAATAAATTTGGAAACAAAATCTATTGAAAATGTTGCAAAGTTTTTATAYAGAAAGATCTCTTCTTTCTATTTATTTATTTGGAAACATGTATGAAGCAACCCACTAACACTCTTTTCTTATGCAGTCTACCTTTACACTGCTAAATGAAATATGAGTCCCAAGACCAAGCAAGCTAAGAGCCTGATGTGTTCTAGATATCCGCGTTGCTTAAGATAGGCTCGGTGACCTGTATTTCTCATAAGACACTAGTGTGTGAAACATTAAGTCATGGAACAGTATAGCAACCTGGCTGTCATCTGATATTGCTGGAAGGTATTATGGGATGTACTGTGGCAGACTTCGGCTGAGCAGACATAACTGTGTCCATGTTTAGCTTACCCACACTACCAATAGGCCTGCGTGACAGGGTAGAAGACACGTAAGTGGTCTCTTCCCAATGCTAGCAAATTCACCCAGAGCCCATGTGTGAGCACAGACTCGAGTTCAGAGAGTCTGAATACACAGTTTAATTATAAACACACGCTTATGTTTAAAACACTATATAAGCAGAGCTATCAAAGTGTAGACTGAACATGCAGATAAATGTTTATACCTAATAGATGCCACTTCAGGAGAAGTCAGTGTAATTCCCACAAACAAACCCTATGCAAAAAACTCATGAAAACAGATTCATGCCTTCAAAGTCAACAAGACTAAGCTTTGTCAGAATGAATCTCTGAATAGAGTTCTCTGAATCTGTAACATTTGCATTAGCAAACACGTGTATGTCACAATACTGCATAAAGACAGACATCCTATAAGCAGTCAGGCTCCAGAATGTCTAGCATGTAGATAGTCTCAAACACTACCTGAAATAATGCTCAGAAATGAACAAAAAGAATAAATGCCAGGCATTCTTTATGGTTTGCATCATCAGGCAAACAGACACACATCTTACACTATCCTTACTAAACCCCGTAGCTTAAAATTTTTTTAGTAGCTTAGAAGGAGAATACATGAAAAATTACAGTCTCAATATCAAGAGGCCATGACCATGCAAAATGTCTGTCTGTATTTGTAGTGTTATTGGCCAAACTGAGTGCATGGTATTTGCTCTCTCATTTAGTATTCTGTATCTTATTTTTTGCGTGTTCTGGCCACTGACTAGTTATGCATTGTATTATTTGCTAATCACACATGTTCTTCCTRTGTTAAACTTAAAACTGCTTGTGTRTGATCCAAGCCAGATTTTAATCAAGTTCCCAAAGGTGAAAAGCTTGTTCATCACAATATTGTTTTAGTTGTACCATCTCGTACCAAATTTGCATATGTTACAARAAGGAATTAAACAGCCTCCTAAACCAGAGACTTATGACTTCTGACCAGCATCAAAACCAAAAGCATTGAAATTCCTTGAGAAATACTGTGCTTATGTTATTTCCATCGCAAGTATAAGCAAATATGACAGTCAAAAATGCTTTGGGGGGATAAACACTTTCCATGAAGTCACCATCACAATTTTGAAATCCTGGTGGGTTCAAAGATATAGTTTAATGCCTATTGTGCATTTAAAATCAAACCCAAATTTTAACTTTTCGAGCTTTCCCTGCCTCTGAGCCCAAACTAATTATCTTCAAGATATTTCAGCACTGTAATGATTACTGATCATATTCCATAAAGTATTTCTTTGTGGAATATAGTAGTGTATAGTAGGAAACTATGAGATATAAGGGTATTTAGTATTCTCTCCCTACTACCRGACTCGCTAACAAGGAACGTGTTTATATTTGTTCTTATATTTCAAAGTATTTTGGAGAAAGCAAACCAAAGTAATTATACTAACAACAATACCTTTTTTTCATCTGAGAAACACTATAAAAGGAAGATGGAGGTCTAGGTGATACTGTCGTTCATTCTTGCATAAGGAAACTGGGTCACAGAGAGTTAAGTGCCTTGGCCAAAGCTACCTGCAAACTTTATCTGTCAGTTCTGCTGACAGCTACGGTGCATTTGTTTATATTGATAAACATATACGTCTTTATATTTGCTGTAAGGATAGGGCATATCTGTTGCATATTTGCTCTGCTCAAACGTAGTTCTGAGAGCCATGATCGTTTCTCACAGTTTTGTAAAATGAATGTCCAATGAAGTAATAATAATATTTGATTGACAGTAGAGACACATCAAAGGAAGTGGCGTAAAGTAATGTGCATAAAAAGCAAAACTTCTGCGTCAGTGGAGAAAAGCCTTTGGCAAATGGATTGAAATCAACAAATATAGGTTGATGTAGAGATTAGACAAAGTTTCTCTCAAATACATTCCATTTGTGTAAGAGACAGTGGCTAAAGATCAAATGACTTCAAAAGGTACTCTATTAAAATGGAAGTGTATTCTCTTATTGTCACAGCTGAACATATCCCAGCTTTAGCTGCTGTTTAATATTCTAGTAATGCAGATTTCACTGCAGTTTCTGATAAATGTTAGAGAATTAATTTCATATTTTTATATACCCACCTCCAGGGTGTTTAGAAGTTATGTACACAATAGCATACTATCATAGCTTCCACATCTCACTGTGTGGACACCTTTAATCATGGAAATGTTTAACCAGCAAAAGAAATAAGACCTGGAAGATCACCTGAGTGTACAGATTCTTATTGTTACACTAAGGTCCATTTCCAAGGTAAACAAACTTTCATCTCTCCATTCGAGTGTCCTAAAGATAACTGTTGTAGTCATGTCAATATTCATTCACAAACCTGTGTGAATAGGCTTTTAAACCCCCAACTTTCACTTTACTGTGCTTCATCAACTTTGATKGGAATTTAGGGCTCTCAAGGAATGCAGAATTAAGACATGGAATGTAGATAGAAAGCAGTTCCTTCCTTTTGATTTCACTGTTATGTTTCTGTATTGCGTTTTCTTTTCTATGACATAAAATTAAATATTTTTGTATTTATTTCTGTTTTGTTACCAGTAGGCATTAAACTCTAAAATGTGTCTGTAATGCAGGTTGGTTGTACAATCTTTTATGTTTAAGATATTATATTTAAAATATAGGACATATGAACAGTAACATTCAGAAATAGTCTTTTGTGTCATGTATATAGCAGTATGTATACGTATTGCTATATACATATGTATATATACACATGTCACATGCTTATACATATGTGTAAATATATATGTACATGCATAGTTAGCACCACACAGGGAAAAAAAAAGCTCAATTTCAAATTATACCTCTTCTTTCTAAAGAAAGAGTATTGCTCAGTGCTAAGGAATGTAACAGTGTCCTATTCATAGCAATTTCTGACACAGCATTTAGTATAACCATACAGAGACATAACAAGCAAAAAGAACTGGAAAATATTTGTATAATTATTAAGTGCCAATAAAGCTGATAAAAAGCACGACTGCCACAGACATTATGCAACATGGAGTAGTAAGATCTTCTATTTCGGGAGGATGTGGTCTGAAAGAATAACAAATAGTTTGCAAGAGTTAGAGCAGAATTTTTTTTAAGGGGTAGCATTACTCAGCAAGTTTCATACATAGGAGTCAACTCTTTCATTTTTGGGGGGATTTTAGATGTTCCATTTTAGCTGACTACAGAGAGTATATAGTTCATGTTTCTTTTTTAAACTGTGGAAAGGACACATTTTGGAGAAAAAGCAAAATAATAATAAAAACAACAATAATGATACCATGAACTATTTCACTTCCGAAGTTTAAAATAATTTAGAAATGTGATTTGTCCCATGGCAGAGGAGATATTAAAGGTAACCCTTCTGCTAAGTAGCTGGAGAAGGGGAGAAAGAGAATGGCAAACTGTTCAATCAACTTTGCCACAAAGAAAAATAGAGCATCAGGCTACAGTCTCTTGCCTTGTACAGTGGCACACTCAAGACAGTTTTTGACCCCTCAGAAATGTTGTTGTCACTTGACACAAATAATTTAAGACAKCAACCCATTTTTTGCCAAGCGTTTCCAGGGAGGATCATGGGACAGAGCATGTTGCCACTTGTTCTATGTGATTTCTTTCTTTCTTTCTCCTTCCTCTTTATCACTGTCTGGGCACAGAGCCAAGGTCTGGGCATTTCGACATTTCATAGCCTCTCAGCTGTGCTGCTCCTTATTCTCGCCGCACCGCGGTCCCCACACCTGTGCCTGTCCTGGCCCAGCTCATTCGCATCTGATGGGCCTGGCAGCCCCTCCCCGAGACYCTGAGCCTCAGCATGTGCCCACGCTTCAGAAGCGCTGCCGGGGACTGTCTTCTCTGTAGCTGCACCAGGGACTCGCTATATTTCTGGCCCATCCTGGTGGCCCTCCTCAGCCCCAAGCCCCAACCTCTGTGCCTGCCCCACTTCTGAAGTGGTGCCATGAGCTGCACCTCCTCATTATGCTCAAGGTTCATTCTCATGGTCCTCCCTTGCCGCAGGTCTCACTCCTTCATGCCTGCCTTGCCCCTGGAACCCTGCCCTGCTATCTGCCTTCTCACCACACCTGGTTCCCATCATCCTCCCAGCCCCTAAGCTTTACTCCACCATGTCTGCTCTGCCTCCAAAACAGCGCTGGGGACACAGCTCCTCAGTGCTGCCCTGCCTGTCCTACCACCTCTCTCAGCCCAGGGCCCTGAAGCTCTGTGCTGCACCCCACTGACACCACACCTCATCCCAGTATTCCAGACTCTCTGTCTCCTGTCTTCTCCCCCTCCACAAACTTTGAGCTCAGTCCCGCTGTCCTGTGTCATAAAATTGAACACAGACACTGCCCACACCTCACTAATTTGTGGTTTATTCTCTTCAGGTGAACACGGGGTTTATGCTTTACTAGATAAAGTAATCTAAATGTTGGTCTGCGAGATAGGCATGAAATGAACTACAGGATAGGTTTCAAGTATCACAACTCTCAGATGGTTCCTAGCATGGCAGGTCTCTGCACTGACCTGTTCTGGCTCACCCTTTAGTTTCTGTAACTGACTTCTGGAATACCATGTGCTACGGCAGTGGCAGGGCATGCTGCCACTGACCTAGGAGAAGAAATGCTTCCACAGGGCTGAGAACCTGGTGAGTAAGCCCTTTATAGCCTTAAGGAAGGGTTGCAGTCTGTTCAGATGGGCAGSAACTACAAATATCTTCGTTTTCCTGCTTAAGGTGTGTTGGCACCTTTGGCTTAGGCCAAACCTGGCACAGTGCTACACTGCCAGGGTCACAGTTACATCCCACAGCCAAGAGGAAAAGTAACTGACAGTGGCAAAAGTGTGGGAGCAGGAAAAAGACAACAGAAACATTGAGAAAGACATGCAGAAGTGAAGTATATTATGGATAGATTGTCATAAATGCRTAGTTACTCATCCCTTCGCTGCATCACAGTACCTGCAATCCCAAACTATGCACAGCCAACTCCCTCAGGGAGCGTTCAGTGTGCTCCCCCCAAATGCTCAGCCTGTGCCCTGCCATCACGGGAGGGGGCAAGGTGGGCTGCAGGAAGCACTGTGTGGGCTTCAGTAAGGCTCTAGTTGGACCAGGTCTAGTTGGACCTATTGTCCTTCTCCCTCTACCACCACGACTTCTTTGTACCCCAGTTTGGTACCATCTGTACAGGTGGGAGTCCCCTTGATTTAAATACATTCTTTYTAGGAGATAAACTTCTTCCAACAGGGTTGAGAAAGAAGAGCAAGGCTATGAGCTGTCACAGCTGTTAGACTTGTCAAAGAGGGCTGTGAAAAGTAATGGAGAAAAAGAGTCGGGGAAGAGCAGTGGAAAATAGAGCTGAGGGTATGAAGAAGGGCTTTTGCTTTCCTGACACACTAGTAACAGTTAAAACCAAGTGAGAATTACAAAAGCACATGATTAAGTGCTTTTCTATATTGTGCTCTTTATGGCCTGACCTTCTTAGCCCTAGACTGAGCCCACTGATAACTGTGGTTATCGTTATTCCTAAACTACAAGTACTCTTAAACTACAAGAGATTTGTCTCTCTGAATTTCTTCTTGTCATTATGGCAGTAAGTACATTTCACATATTTCTACCTTATTTTCTTTCTTTCTTTTTTTCTGTCTGCTTAAGTAAAATGAAAGTGTGAAGTCCTTTCTAGTTTCAGATTTGACATCATAACCAGAGAGTTCTCAAATACTAATATGTCTAAGCACATACATTTTGGATCATCAGAAGAAAACAAACACATCTTTATTTCTAGCAATAGTGTCCCTGACCTTGACATTTACCAGAAAAACAAACACTCTGTCTTCTCATCTTGTTGTGACATGTCCCTACRTTACTTTAAATCACTATTGAGGATTGTCAAATCAATTATTAGGGTCTGAAATGCAGTTCCAGTGGTGTCTGGATCCTTCCTAATAAATAGCTACAGTTAGAATCTTAAATCTCAAATGCAAATCCACAGTTCCTTCAAACTCTGAGACTCATTTAGTAGAGAGGACTTTCAGTTAAGTTTCAGACTACACAGACTTTGAGAAAGAGTAAATTAGATATTTTTATTTTACAGAAACATGTCTGGAGTGAAAATTTTGATTTTATATTATTTCATTAGTGCATTGAGAACATTTTCGTATTAACAGAAGTATTTAATGAATGTTTAACTCTTAAAATACTTTGGCTGCAGTCTTATTGAAACAAAGTAGGTCCATGTCAACTCACCCAGTAATGCAAAAATCAGAATGGGGAATGCCATCATTAAAACATATATTTTCATCACAAGTGAAATACTGACATTTTCACAAGTTCTGAAAAAAATAAGTACCAGAATGACAAAATACTGTATTTTGTTATCTTCAGTCAKAAAAATACACATTGAAATATTCATGAATCAAAACATTTAATATCCATTTGCTTACATTTCAAGTCAATTCAGAATGAAACAGTATTTCCTTCAGTATCTTCAGGGAGGTGGAGTTCAAGGAGTTTCATGACCCCATTCTCTGCATTATCTAGTAAAACTGTATTTCTTAAAATGGGTCACACAAGTATGTGAAAGGGGATCACCCTTTGCAAGTTCCATCAGTTGCCTCCTGCACATAACAGCACGGGCTCTGATGCCAGGGGTGAATTTGGCATTGCGTCTTCTGCAGTGTCTGCAGTGAACCAAGTACCATAGGGACTGACTTATAAAAATGTCTTGTTAGTTTGGAAAGACTTTTTTGTCCTTGCTGGAGAAATAGAACTTTTCAGAAGCCAGCATTACTTACGTATGTTTCCTCAAGCCTCACTTCTCGTAGTGTGTTCAGGTAACAATGTCCTGCTAATGGCAAAGCAGATATAACGATTGTGATTGTCCTTAGCGTATGTCTGAAAAGAGGCCACATCTTATGTTTGTTATTCCATCTTTTCCCCTGCACCACCTCCTCCATCTGAGACATCTAAGTTAGTCAAGGCAATGACTCAATTTTGTTATGACTTTTTAAGGGCTACATACATAACACAATATAAACATTTTGTATTTACTGCTAATCATCATTCATCAAGTTGTTATTTTTGGCAGTCATGATTTTTTCAGAGGAATAAACACTTGCATTAAATTGAACAAGGCTGGACTCTGTATAGTATAAATGAAGGAGAGTTAATGACATCTCTTGCTTCCAGTTTTATGGGTTTACTTTGTTTTGGTTTAATTTTAAGCCATGAACAGGGAAGACTGTTTGGAGCAGCTGTTTCCTAAAGAATATACTTTAGAGATGATTGTTAAGTAAATATTTTTGTTGTGTTTAAAAGCCTTGAAGATACTGCATAGCTCCTTACTGCATTATTTACAGTCTTTCAGCCCAATTCACTTTAGACATTTTTACACTGTTTCCTAAATAAGTCAACAACTGACAGAGGGAGTAAGAAAGATGATTACTGACAATTCTGGGAATGGAGCAGCATCATAAATAGTAGAATGGGAAAGAAAAAGATTACTAGGGTAATTCTAGGGACCAGGAATAATCTGCAGGATAATGACAAAACAATATTTTGGCTATCAAACAGATACCCTGCGTAAGCACCAAAAACCTGATCAGATCACTCAGTCAAAACTGGTCCAGACTCAACTTTAGAGAAAGTGCGGGCTTTCTGGTGAAGAAGGAAGGGACCATTTCACCAATTAAAATTGTTGCTTCTGTGATTTCTGTGACATCATTGATACCAGACATGGACCATATTGTATGTCTGTCTTCAAGATACAGGGTTTGCTCTTGCTTGTTCATTTTGGCATCCTCTTAAAGCCTTAGAGCAGAACAAGTAGCATGGCAAATTCACTTCATACAGTTCGTGAAATGTATGTTCAGTTAGAGTATCCAAGGTTACCAGACTTTGGACCAGACCCTACGTTTTCAAAGCACTATGGATTGGGAGAGATGGAGCATGAGGAATGGTTATCTGCTCCCTTCCAGAGAGGCAAAGTCAAGCCCTGGAATATATTCTGGGGTCCCTTCTCTGTCTCAGAGGGACCCTTGCAGCAGCGAAAAAACTCGTCTTCGTTCTGTGCCCCATCATTGCATGGATGAGTATAGAATTTAGTCTAGATTGGTGYGCCTTTTGTGGTAAGGTGGCTGCTTGACTGCATTGAGGAAAAGCCATTACATAACCCACTATTATTTGGTATTTTGAGAGAAGATAAGTAAAGCACTTATTATAGAATCATAGAATCATAGAATCATTAAGGTTGGAAAAGACCTCTAAGATCATCGAGTCCAACCATCAACCCAGTACAAATGCCCACTAAACCATGTCCTGAAGCACCTCATCCACACGTTTTTTGAACACCTCCAGGGATGGTGACTCCACCACTTCCCTGGGCAGCCTGTTCCAATGCCTGACTACCCTTTCGGTGAAGAAATTTTTCCTAATATCCAATCTAAACCTCCCCTGGCGCAACTTGAGGCCATTTCCTCTCRTCCTATCVCTTGTTACTTGGGAGAAGAGACCGACACCCGCCTCTCTACAGCCTCCTTTCAGGTAGTTGTAGAGAGCRATAAGGTCTCCCCTCAGCCTCCTCTTCTCTAGGCTAAACAACCCCAGCTCCCTCAGCCGCTCCTCATAAGACCTGTTCTCTAGACCCTTCACCAGCCTCGTCGCCCTTCTCTGGACACGCTCCAGCACCTCAATGTCCTTCTTGTAGTGAGGGGCCCAAAACTGAACACAGGATTCGAGGTGCGGCCTCACCAGTGCCGAGTACAGGGGCACGATCACCTCCCTAYTCCTGCTGGCCACACTATTCCTGACACAGGCCAGGATGCCGTTGGCCTTCTTGGCCACCTGGGCACACTGCCGGCTCATGTTCAGCCGGCCGTCGACCAGCACCCCCAGGTCCTTTTCYGCCGGGCAGCTTTCCAGCCACTCTTCCCCAAGSCTGTAGCGTTGTCTGGGGTTGTCGTGACCGAAGTGCAGGACCCGGCATTTGGCCTTGTTGAACCTCATGCAATTGGCCTCGGCCCAATTGTTTGGCTAAGCACAGTGTTACTGCTTTACAGTATTACAGCTTAGCTGTTCTACACCTGTTAATGAAAAATACAGAGGATATAGACATTATGTGACTTTTGGGCCAGTGGGAGCTGTGGACAGTCTATGTTTGCTAGGAAGCACTGACACAACTCTGCCAACTGAGTGCACTGCTGTGCATATATGAGGTGGACAGAGGAATAATCTTTTTGCAGTCATTTTGCGTATTACCTTCTGATGTCTGGCTGATCTGCAGTGTCCCTGAGAAACAGGCTGATTACTGCCAGCCTAGAGTTCAACTTGAAGTACAGGCATACACACGAGGTTTATTTTTATTAGACTTTACTGAGTATATTTGCCCACTTCATCTCTTATCACAGTTTCAGTCAATTGTAACTCCTGTAAAAATTCCAGCCGGGCAGTTTCAGAGAYGTTTTCTGTCTGTCCAACAGGCTGTAACAACAGGGTTATCCCAGTTCAGACCACCTAAATCATGCAAGCCCCATCTGATGGGGCTGTGAATAGGGATGAGTCAGTCTCTATCACACATTTTTCCTTTATCCGTTTTTCATTTGTTTTCTCTTTGCCAAATTTGGTGTAACAGGCTGAAAAAGATGAAGTAAACCACAAAAGGAGTATATTAGAAACAAAAGAAGTGTCGCATATTCTATTTTCTGTCCTCCTTTCTCCTTGCTTCCTTTCAGAAGAATGAAACAAAGTAATGAATCTGCCCATCTCTCATTGTGCCTGGCCCACTCGTTTCTATGAATCAAAGCATAGATGGATAGTTTTGCATTGTCTGCTTATCTGTCCATTGTCTGCTCATATATCCACCCCTAGTTACTACTGTTTCAGCTGTTCATATTCATACTGAAGGCTCACAATATTGTGACCTAACAATTTGCTTTTCAGTTTAGAGAATAATGCAAAGTGAACATGGCCATGTCATGTGTACCTGTGGTTACCAACTGGTTTGCTATGTTTGGTTTCAGCAATGCCCTGAAATTAATCTGGCCACCTGTATCCTCACAGTACTTTCAGGTTAAATGTATGGTCACAACACGGTTGTAAACAGGCATATATATCCCTGGAAAAGATGCTGGCGAGTGAGTRTGCCTGAGTCAAAATATGCTAGGCATCAATGATTAGTTTTAATATAGTTTTAACTATTAGTTATTGAAGTATAGTTTTTAACTATTAATATAGTTTTATTTAACAGGCTCTGATATTATTTTGTCATCACTGTTTAAACACAGACAATTCAGCCAATGACCTCCACAGCTATACTTACTAACTATATGCAGTATATTGACAATTACATACTAATCTGTGCTGCTACCCATATACCAATCAGATTTTAAAAAGCACAGGGCAAATAATGCATATGCTTTTTATTATCAGCAAGCTGAGTATATAAATGAATCAATTTACCTTCTTCATGTTTGCATCCATTTTACATGCAAGAACACTTGAACATTTTAATTTACCAGTGCAGAATGTGTATTATAAAACTGTCTGTTCAGTATTTGTTCCATAAAAGTTTTCAGACTCTTATCATCAGAAATGAACAGTAATACATACTTTTGTTCAGCCAGTCACAGTTGAACAGACAACTTAGGTTTAGAACTGGTCATCAACAAAGTAAAAAAAGTAAAAAAAAAAAAAAAAGTATTGGTTGAATAAGTCAACACAAAAAAAAATTGTCACTGGCATTTCATAAACAAAAGAAAGGGTTGAATCAGTCAAAGAAATCATTATTCAATCATCAGGTTTGTTTTAGGAGGAAAATTTATACACAGTAACTACTGTTACCGATGGTGAGTATCTCAGAAGTTATTATTATATGGTCAGTACTCTGAGGCCATCAAAGACTGCATGGCATTGGTAAATAACAGCATGCCTAACTCAAAGTCCCTGAATCAATATCACAAACCCCAGAAAACTGGGACAGTCTGACAAAGGTGTCTCCATCCCTGGAGAAGTTCAGGCATGAGATGTGACAGCTGCAGAATTAATTTGTTGAGACATCAGGAAGGACAGCACTTATTAGCAACCAGTGTATCTTCTTCCACATCTTACTTTCCCCCTTACAACGAWGAGCAATGACAGGTGAGAATCATACTGAATTCCTGCTTTTGGTTTTGTCCCTAAACCTTACTGTTCTTTTGTTTAATATTTTACAATCTTTCTGAATGTTTCTGAATAGGCAGGCAGGATTTGGTCTGTTTCTATATTTTGCCATTGAAATAATGACTAGAAGTGAGACTCATGAGATTTCTAAATTCATTCTGTCTGTATTATAAGTAAGAACAAAGAAAAAATAGCAAGAGATTGTCTGAGAAAGTTTGCTGTCTACACTCACAATGCCTGTTTCCTCCCTGATGACCCAAGCGCTTAAGATCCTTGTCCTGAGGCACATCTTTCCTCTCTCTCTCACTCTCCCTCTCCTTAACTTCTCTGTTGCAGAAGTTTTTGCTTCTGACCTTGGAGCTTTTGAGACATCAGTTGTTTTGTTTTCTATATCCCACCAAATTTTCTGTATTACACCTAGCACTGTTTGCCACATGATATATATTAACTGAATCTAAAAAGGAATGGACAACTGCATGAAAAATAAAATTCTTCAGCCAGTATTAAAAAGGTACTTCACTGATCACTAGAGGGAAGGAAGTGAGATTTGCACATGAGGATTTCTAAATTATAAAAACTTGCAACAAACATGAGTATGAGCAATAAGGAACTTCCTTCCAGTTATCAAAATTACRGATACTTCCAGAAATGTGAAGTGTTCTAGAATACTACAGTACCAGCATTGCGTTCTCATGGAAAAGCCTGAAAAGCAAGCTGCAACATGAAAGACGTGACTAGTGGCTTGATTTACAAGCATATTAACAGAAGAGCTTTAAAAATAAGGTACAAAGAAACACACTGCCTYGTCCACACTGGCAGCTTACCACGTTTGGAAAATGAGTAACTTCATGCTTATAATTTTAAACAAAGGCTTTAGGGCATTCCACAGTAAGAAAAACTGAAACATGGAGTACAGCTTGTTAATATGCATAAAAAAACTTGCAGCTACTTCCCACAGRTCTGATCAGGTGCCATTTAACAGGCTACACTCATGACATGCGTTGTTAAACAATGGCTGAAACACTATTTACTTTGGACCCCAGCATTTGTTTCATAACCCTCTTAGAAGAAGAGTGATAAGTAATGCAGACCATATGTGCTAAAATTCTTTGGGTTATAGCTATTGTCCTTTTCAAAGCATCAGATACACATACAATATATACTTCTCTGGGACTGTGTCTTAGTGAGAATGGAAATTGCGTTGTTCTGTGAAGAAGTGGCATGCAAAACTCGGTTTTATTAATGATTTTCAAAATAATTCAAGGAAATTTGGCTCCAGCTGTGACTCCCAGTGATGTGAATGTTGAAGCTTCTTTCCAGATAGCTGATTCCTGGGGGAAACATATCACAGTTGAATGTTTTTATTCAGATTACATTATCTAAAATAAATATATTTGGTTTTGATGCCTATTTTCCTAGCACAAAATTGAATATTTTTTTTTTAATAAATCCGCTGGAAATAGGAAAACTGATGTATACTGGCCACTGTTTTTAGAACTTCAACAGTCTTGTTACATGAGTAGTATCAAAGTTATAATTTATATGCAATATACATATTTTTCTCCTTACACTGAGTATGGTCCATAGCAGACCACAATCAGATTAAAATAATGAACAAAGCCGTTTGTGGCAAAGATAGCTTGCTTTTTATGTATCGATCTGAGAGTGCTTTGTGAGAGTAGATGAACACAGCTGCTCCCAGTTTACCAAGCAAGAGGCAGGACTGAGGCATGGAGAGGTGAAGATACTTGCTTGACAGCAGTGAGTGAGGCACAGAAGAAGGGAGAAGCTATCTAAAGGCCAGATCCCCACATATAACCCCAATCATATGCAAATTTTTCCTGCAAGAATGAGCAAGCAAATTGCTACAAACAAAATAGTCGTATGGGGGCACACTGTGAGTGCAAGTTGGTGGTATGTCCTGGAGTGCTTCAAAATACTTTGCTTTCAGCAATAGCAGCTAGACCACTACCTGACCTACGGGTTTCTATGSGTTCAGAGAAAAGCCAGAAACAGAGCAGAATCACCTTTTGCCTCTAACTCTCCCAGAACAGCTACGTACACAAAAGAGAATCAAATTTAAGATCGTTTTTGTTATGGCATGCTATTTATTCTCTGAGCCAAATCTTGACAGAAAGGTGGATTGCTACTAGCTACATAATTGACTATTTAAATACAGAAATTTGAAGTGTAAAGTTCACAGGTCAACAGGGTGAAGAGTGGTAAACTGTATGAATAAGAGTTTGCATGGTTAGCTCATAGATGTTAGTTTTGTCTTGTTCCTACAAATACCCTTTACTGGTAGACAGGAAGGACCATGGGAATTCCCAGACACATGCACATCCTTTGGGTGTTATACACTTTACTAGTTAGCGTTATCAGCAATATTATGTTGTGCAAACATGTTACGTGAACAGGAAACTATTATACTGCCATTGCTCAGGCTGCTTCAAATTTTAGTCACTAAAAAGAGGGTCAACATCCTCTTTTCAAAATATCTTTCCATTATTAAACATGCAGTGATTGCTACAAAATGTTATTTCCTCAAATAGCTGCTCAAAGAAGATATTTTTAYCTTCCATCAAGTGTTTTTGTATCATACATTACCTAATAATTTACTCCACTGTAATGATATACAGTTACTAGGAAAAATGTAGCTCTTGTAGGAACAGCTAGTAGAATGGTAACTCTTTTTTATTGCGTGAATATTGTCAAAGTACAGTAGCTATCCCATAACTTTACCAATAATGTGACRGACTAGGAATACTGTTGTTCTGTTGTTTAATTGCAACAGATGAGTAACACTCCTTGGTTTACATGCAAAGATTAAAATAAATCAAGACTGCAACAATATCTAGACATTTATGTACATTCTTCTTTACATAGGTCTCAACGTCTACTACAAAAGCAATACTGTATCTCATTTTACCTAACACCACAAAAACATTTTACAAAATAACATTGCTTGTAAGCTGCATTAGGATTCTGTAATAAGCTTTATGACCAGAGTGATGAGTTGTTATTACAGAAGCAGTGTTATTACTTGAAACGAAGTCTCAGAAGAATGCAGTTCTTAAATCTAATCTTAGAAATGGAACAAAATTAACTTTAGTGACAATATTACAAAGATCAGTGAATATTGATCTTACTGCTATTATAAGAAAACTGTTTCTTCTTTCACTTTAAATGATCAATGGAAACATTGACGCAAAGTGATTAAAAATTATATGAAACTATATATTGATACTGGGAGGCAAATGGATGGAGCCCTGAAACAGAGTAGGGTTGGCCAATGACATGGAGCTGTGAGGCTTCTGTTTTTAGAATCCAGCTGCTCTAACAAGCTGAACTTCATGCATATGTGCAAGATAAGATCTTACGAGAGAGTCTGATATATAACATGTAAGAATATTCTACATCTTTTTGGATAACGGGGAAAATTTAAATGTCATGGAAAAGACTTTAGATTTCGGAGTTCCTCTCTCTGAAACAGTAGCATATAATGTTGGATCCCAGGAATTTTTAATAGAGTTGTTGGAATTATTTCTCTAGCTATTTAACATTTAATTAGGGTTTGCAGAACTGGGCCACTGTTGTTAGCATATTTTTCAGCTATTGGACTCTTATCCTGTAAGTAGCCGTGCCTATAAGGATGACTACAGAAGTCCTATGAGTTAGAGCTACTCATCTGAGAGAGTTTCTCATATGTGGCCTTGGTGCTGAGTCAGTATAACTTTAATGAAGATGAATAAACTGTTTATGTAACTCATGCCRTCGCATATTCTGTAACACTGCCACTGACTGCTGGTTCCATGGCTGCATTACACTGACTGTTGATTTTCTTCTCATGAATAATTAAGGTGAAACTTTAATTGAGCAGGTAATTTACGAGAAGTCAGTGTAAAACGTGAAGATACACCAAAGGCAGTATAAAGAATAGGTCAGATAAATAATAGGCATCTTGTGGCCCATTGTCTGACTCAACATGACTAGCCACATACAGATTTTTTAAACTTGCTGTTCAAACATCAGTGTTTATAGAGCGGATTGTCAATTCTTTGGCAGGGGAGCCTATTGGCACTAAGCAAATAGATAGTCACCTTTCCTCCCGCTATTAACAGGCTGACTAAAGCAGGATGTTCAGTATCTTCTTTTCAAGCAATGAAGATGCCATGTCTTTGAGTCTTTAATGTGCATTGCAGTGGAACTTTGGATCTTGTCCAGTTTTATAAAATTATGCATAAACACATTATTACACATGAAGAGCCTTATCCTGGAACTCCCGACTAAAGTAATGATTATTCTTATGTATAGTAATTGCAGTAATAGGCCACACTGTGCAGTGAATACAATGAAGTCTACAAATAACCTAATGACTTGAGTAGATTCTCTGCTGGCTGCCTGTGGTGTGGTTGGGAACGTTAAGTTTGAATAGGCTAGATGGTATAATGCCTTCTCTATATGAAAACTGTGTTATTTGTAAGAAAAAAAAAAAACAAACAGGAAAATACATGCTGCTGTCCAAGCCTCACTATACAGTAACAAGTTTTGTTTTAAAAAGACAACTGTAAAATACAGATAGAATTGTACATGCTTTTAAACCTCTGTACAATAAATGCCTAGACACAACAAATCCATGAAATTACTCTTAAGTAGTCACTAGAGGAACCAGTGAAAAGCAGAGCCCAGAAAGTCCAAAACTAAAAGCAACAACAAAATTGCACTTAAGCAACTTAGAAGATACTGTAAACAAAGTGATGCTCTATATATGGGCTTGCCATCTGGAGCTCATAACCCTTCTGCTGTAGGCAAAGGTCAGGGCTGACAGAACTGCCCGAGAGTGACATCATGTGGGGAAATCTGCAGCAGCAGCAGCAGCAGCTCCTTGGGCAGATGCAGCACTTCGAAAAGGGCCTAGTGTCAAGCCTACAGTCCAAGCTGTCTGTCTGGATTCGACGTGATTATTTTCCGTTGGCAAACATTCAGTAGGTGAATCCATTAACATAAATTTTCCTTACAAGAACTAAACTATCAGTGAAGGATCTTGTGCTGGCACAAAAGACTTCCTTCTGATCCTTGTAATGAATCTGTTGCTTATCTCAGTGTTGATAAAAACCACACTGCCCTGGTCTCCACCCAATTAATGAAAACCTCTTATCCTTTTCATTCAGAACTAGACCTGACTGTGTAGGTCACAGATATTTCTACAGAGTCCATATGGTCCAGCTTGATGCCTTTTGCTAGCTGCCTGTTTGATTTGCGTTTATCCTAGGTTATTCCGTTTTCTTTGCTGCTCTCAAGATTGCCTTCCATCCTTCCTTCCATTCACATAATTCACAGAACAAGCCACCCTTCTCCAACCCTACAAATCCACATCTTTCACTTTTCAATTTCTCTGAAACTCAAGCAATTCCCTTCCCTGGCTTTTTTTGGGGTGTTGTGAAGAGCAACACAATTACTTCTCTGTTCTTTGTATTGATGCACTCAGATATACTGGCATGTCTACTCTTTGGACTGGAGAGGGACATTAACAGTCCAGAACAACAGAAGTAGTCCCAATTCAAGCTCTTTCATCTCATGCTACCCATTGCCATTTACCAGTCAGAACACTAAGCACATTGTAATTCTGACATTCCACAAAGCTATAGCTCTAGTGCTGTTTCTTGTCTGGGTTGGTATRTAAAGTACCATGTAATCCGGAAACACTGATCCTCTTGCTCTGTTCTAAAACCTTGAAATGAGTCAGCTCTAAAGTTTATTATCAGATTCAGCTCAGCAAACACACTCAAAACACTTTCCTAGGGTCAGACTGTACTCGAGCTTGTGTATTGACAGGGATGAAAGGGCTCTTTGTGCAGATCTCTGCTTGCTCGCGTGGAAAGTAGAACAAATTAACTTTGTGGCATTATACTCCTTCCTTGAATGATTCATATGCTTGGTAAATCACAGGAGGGGTGGTCATCAGCAGTAGTAACCTAAAGCTATATAGCTGGGCTATAAGATCTGCACACTTTATTTTTCTAGATCCCTGGATAAGCTACTCAATAGTCAATATTCTGAAATAAAAATAGAGCTCCTCAATGCATTGCAGATACCCAGAAGAAGGTGGGATTGATGTTCATTGGAAGCTGGAAATAAGTGACTTATTAACTGGTTATTAATTTGGTAAATTCAAGTGACTTCTAAGGCTGAGAAGTGGAGCATCTTGAAAATCATCAAATTACTAGAAAAAAATATTGTTTATTTTATCTTTTGTGCATTTGCATGATTATATGGATAACAGAGTGGTTAACTTTCCAGCTGTAGACATATTATCAGGTGGGATTTTCTAGATGGGCAAACRGAAAAGCTAACATGAAACATCATGAAGACACTAACTCAAGTCATCAAAAGGATTGGATTCCCTTGGTACACAGGACAGACCTCTGCCAGCTGATCCAGTGGAGTAACTGACAGTACTAGCAGGTTGATCAGAAACCTGGTAGGGTGATTTGAGTTGTTAGTCAGGCCAGAGTGTGACAGGGCACTTTCAAGTCAGCACTGTGGATGTTTGCTGACAGCAGAGGAAAGGTGATACTCCAGCTGTGAAAGGGAGTGGTAGCAGACCTGGATTCCTTCGCTCATTCCCCACAGTCTTAATCTTTTATGTACCTTCAGGACTTGCGCAATTGCTTGTTTAATCCCCACATAGCTTTCATGCTTCTCTGATCTACCCTCTTCTTCTCTGGCCAGCTGTATACCTCCGTATACCAATCCTAACCTCCTTAGCTCTAAGGTTCCTTCTTTGTTCAATCTTCACCTCCCTTTTCCAGCCATCTCCTCCTGGCTCTCGGCCTCATTCGCAACCAGTCCTACCCTTCCCTCCAGTTCTGCATGCTGTCCCTCACCAGCCAGTCCTCTGTCCACCTCCTCTCTCTGGCTGCTATTCCCCTACTGTCATAGTCTTCCATTTTCCTTTAAGACTTCTGTTTCTAGTGTCTTCGCTGMGCCAGTCCTGGCTTTCAGTCAGTCACAGTTACCGTGGCTCAACAGAGGCATAATGGCCCACTGTGTACAGCATTAAGTTAAATGCTTTAATGATCCTTCCTGATACTGACCTTTATGAATCCCCTCATTGTTCTCATAGAGCTCCTAGGCCCTACTTTCCTTATTAACCAAGGTATTCCTTATCAACTCCAAGAAACTGTTTAACAGCAATAGCCATTTCTCCTTTTGTTTTTCTTTACATTCATCTTAGGATCCTTCTTTGTCCATTGTGCCTGGCCACCAACAGGACGAAGGCACAGGCAAAACAGTGAAAGTATGTGGCAGGTCAGAAGCACGTTTCAGGGCAGTCCAAACTGCCTCAGGCAGGCTCAGGAGTACACCATGCAGACACAGTCTTCAGATTCTGTAGCTATGAAGCTCAGCAAGTTGACTGAGCATCCACTGTGATTTATCAAAGTGATTTGGGCAAATGTGGATGAAGTTTCTCAGACATGAGAAAAAGCAGAAAGCACTTCTTTCTCCTTGTCCATTGAAAATCTCTGATCCAAATCATGTATAAGAATTTCTTTACTACTACCCAAAAAAGGGATACCATAATGTCTGCTCCTCTAATTTCATTCTTAGAAATGACTGAATAATTTGTGCTGAAGTTGTCCAAAAATCTTCAGCACCTGCCATSAGAAATTTCAGACTGAATGGTTCAAGTGAGGCCCTGTCATAAACACCAGGTCTTAGAGTRGAAATTGTCAGAAAACCTGACTAGCAGCTTGAAGATAATAGGTGGCATTATGTTCAGTCTGTGAGTGTTTCAGTTCAGGATATTCAAAGTAACATAGCTACATATGGAGAATAGTGCCTGCTTGCTAAGCTACTTACATAAGCAAGATCACCTGAGAGTAATGGAAATTATGCTCAGCTGGACCTTCTCTAATGAGGCAGAAAATGTTTGCTTTTAGGTCGACTTTCTTGGTTGCCGTGTCCTGCTATTAAAGCAATTTGTCTCTGTTCCTTGTCTGACCCAGCCGGGGTGCTGGGGTAGTCATCTCACTTAACCAGTCCAGCAAGGGATTGTCATACTTTTATTTAAGACCTTCCTCTCCCAACCCACATCCTGCCCCAGTTTTAACCAGGTGAGTTTCTTGGTAAGAAAGTTGAGCCTTAAGTGCAGRCAGCACCAGTATTCATCCTCCATGAACAAACACCACACTGATAAGAAATAATAATAACCTTGTGATTAAAGCGGGGCTTGGAGTCAGGAAGCTTGATTTTACGTCTGGTTTTCTTCTATAYGTTCTGGGTGACTTTGTGAAAAACCCTTGAACCGAAACCAGAGAAAAATGCCCATGAGTTTTCATTGCTGCAGTATTTCTGATGCTGATAAACATGTCTGAACATGGGTAACATGTAAAAAAAGCTCTTAAAAATTACAAGTAGTTTTGAAAATGTAGATGTTAATCTCCTTTCCTGTGGTTGTCCCACCACAACACGCCAAACAGGTCGAATGGTTACTGTCTTAATTCACTGCGAGTTCCTGGGTACTCCAGGATTTTGARTATTTTTTTGCCTTTACAAGAAATGTTACATACTTGAGAGGGCAATGAAGACTCATATGTGAATGTGGACCCTCATCATACTAATCTCCCAGGAAAGCGTCTGTAGTTGGATACAAGACTTAGATGAAGCATATTATAAAGTAAGCATCTTGTGCATGTAGACCAGGGGATTGAAACCAAAGGCTCCAACCTGGGCTTCTCACCAGAGAGAGAGAGCGAGCGAGCACAAGCCAGCGTACACCTCTCTMGCCAAGTCATTAGTGCTCTCATAAAAGGAACAGTTCTGTAATCCAATACTCTTTTTCCAGAACTCTTTTTATCTCATTTCTATTTCAGGTTAAACTGGATCAACCCTTCAAAATGTCAATTCTAACACTCCCTACTGCCCACTGAGTACTTGAACTACTCAGCTGCACAACCAGGCGCCTTCCTGTGTAAGTGGTAAGACAGAAAGTTTAAAATCGTTAATGGATCTTGGCAATTTGGGCACTTGGAGGATTGGACAAATAACAAGCAAGAGTTTTCGGTATTACATTTTGGATGTGGATGTTTAAATCCCTTATCCGATCTGAGCCTTGCTTCCTGGTATTGTCTTCGACTGTAACATGAAAATCCTCRTTTATGAATACTGGCTAACCATAGCATAAGCCTCTTCTCACCAATCCGAAATGCGGTGTTGTTTAAACAAGGAGCAGAGCACCACCTAGTGACACACGATAAAATTACTCATCTGTTACGAAGACTAAATGCTTTATTTGATCACGTTTGAAATTCAGAAAAAAACCTACTACAATTAAAATATTTAATTTACAATTTAAAAAAATATCCTATGCTAATCCTGAGTTATTTGCTATCAAGTATAAGATAACTTTTCCTAGGCTGGTAGAAGGAAGATAAGAATTATGATTGATATTGCTCGGTAAAAGCAGGCCTTACTCCCGATTTCAGTGTTTTTCCATGAACTTCAGTTGCTTGGAACCTGGATTTTATTAAAAATATTTGTTCCACTTGCTGTTTTCCTTTATGTTACAATAAGAATGTAACACAAAGCTTAAGGAGAATCGTTCAAAAAGGGCCAGATCAACAATGAAAGCTAATATTAGCATGTGATGACAGCAAGACATCAAATTCTAATATCAACCTTCATCATTGGCATTGTTCTTTTAGAGTKATTTTTCTTAATCAGATAATGAGATTACTCTTTGTGTCTAGGTTAAAGTTATTAATAATTTTGGTTATTTTTCTTGATAGAATCAAAATACTAAACTTCTCATATGGAGAAAAAGTTACGTTTCACATGAAATTTCACATTTGTATTTCAAGGGAAAATGACTTTTTTTCACATATTTTTAAAGTGCAATAGAGCAAAGTGAAGGAGAAGTTATTTTCTCTATTTAGTTTCTATAGGCACAAAATTACTTTCACAACATGTATTAAATTTTAGAATTTTATTCTAAATTTCATACAAATTATGAAACCTCTCAACAAATTGATGAATAATGAGCATTAAAAGGCACAATGCTGATAAAGACAAGAACTGTGAGTTGACTGGAAACTAAATGGTTTAATAAATCCTTTGTAAGACAGAGTTTTTTGAAATCTTTCCTGTGATGTTTTCTCAGAACCATTTCTTGGGGCAGGGGGAGGTAAATTTAAATCAGAATTGAAGACAGAGTTTTTTGAAATCTTTCCTGTGATGTTTTCTCAGAACCATTTCTTGGGGCAGGGGGAGGTAAATTTAAATCAGAATTGTACTGAGCTCTGTTAAATCCGTTAAAAAGTCAATTTCAGAAACATTGCACAAGTTAACTTTTTTGAAAAATGTATTTATTTCCAGTTAGCTTAGAAAGACTCTGAAATGCTCGGGGGCAGAGATTCTTTTTTTTTTTTTAAATCTCAGTTTCTGACATTACCAATTTACTTCCATTTATGCTAGTTTGCCACCAAAGTTTCATTCTGCATTTTCTCTTGAGAACTGGAATAAGTTCTTTCTTCTAAGCAAAACCAGCCTAATGCTCTGTCTCCTGTACAAGAAGGACCAATTCTTAAACAGCTTTCCAAAATAGCGTCAATTTAAATTAAATTTTAAATTAAATTAAATTAAGTTTTATTGCAGTTGCAGATGTTGTATTACTTCTTAAAGAGGACATTGTTTCCATTAACTGTCAGGAAGGGAACAAAAACGTATTTTAATATCTTTTCAATTTGTAATATTAATTTTCTCTAAATGATTGAGCTGAACTTAGTGAACATATAAATAAAAAGACAACAGGGACAGCGCTGAGGAAACAGGTTATTAAAAGTGGCTAATGATTTCTGCATTCATTGGTCATTCAAGTGTGGTTATTCCTGTGCATGCAAGATGCATATGGACGTCCACGAGAGGTAATTATGGTCTAACATAACGTGTCAGTGTAGTGTTAATGTACAAACAACAAAAAAAACCCCAAACAAGCAAACAAAAGCTGAAAAGGATCTAAGACTGAGTGTGTATTGATAATGCAGCCAGAATAGCCAAACAGGTATCACTATCAGTTGGCTTCACACAATGRAACAGCCCACATTTTGTACTGGCAGTACCAAATCTACAGTTACTCCCATAAATAAACTAATTAACGGTGAAAAATAAACCTCCCCCTCTGGCCAGCGCCCATTTGTAACCTGGCGGCTGTGACCWGCTGCAGGCTTACCCGTCCCTCCCCCCGGGCGATGCCCCCGGCCCCGCGGGGAGGCGGCCCCCGCCCGCCGAGCCCCGCGGGTCCGTCCGCGCTGCCGGGAGCAACCGTACCCCAGCGCGGCTTTCCCCGGCCAAAGCCACCCCTCGACTATCCAGGGAAATCGACTGTTGGAACGCCGGCGCTARAGCTGCGGGGAGAGAAATGCCGTTTCCTCCCGCCAGCGCAGCGGCCCGCCGGCCCGCCCGCCTGCCG
>JASVER010000010.1:12280757-12360746 GCA_030449065.1 Oceanodroma leucorhoa
GGCGGGGAGAGAAAGCGGGGCCCGCGGCGGTGCGGCCCGGGCCAGGCCTGCCCCGGGCGCTGCGGGGCTGCAGGCGGGCGCGGGGCGGGTGCGGTGGCAGCGCCCCTCGCCGCGGACGAGCTGCGCGGCTGTTGCGGGCGGAGAGCTACCGGGTGTTTGGCATTTGAAGTGCGAGGTTATGCGCTTTCAGAAATCTCCAGGCGTTTGAAAGTTGATTCTGATTTCACAGGAAGTTTGGTTTTTTTCCTTTTCGTTCTTTGCTTCATTTTAGGATTCTGGAGATGGTGTTTCTGAACTAAGGGAATGGAGACCAGTCATTTACAGAAAGTGCACAGACACGCTCTGGTTGTTCGTCTTCTTTCTTTTCTGGGCTGGTTTGGTAAGCATGCTTTTTTCTGAAAGAAAWATCAGATCCAAAGTTAGTGGGTTCTGCACAGTGGTATATACTAAATCTAAACTGAAATTATCATGGGTACCAGTGTTGGGGTCCCAGGATTGCACTGGGACAGAACTGACCTTTGTGGCRGTGCAGTGCTTTACTGCAGTGTCTGTTACACATACTTTTAAGTTCTGCCCATATGCTTTAGATGTCATGTATAACATGTAATAACCCACAGGGCTGGGTTATTTAGAATTTGCTTTTTTGTAAATTAGTCCAGGCTCTGACTGGACTCTTGTTTCTACTTACCTCATTTCATTGTAGCCTTGTTATTTTGCAACATGTCCATCTGATGTTACACCAAGTCACTGTCTGTCCTGTGCTTAGAACTGCACACAAGCTTTTGGGAACAGGCTTTGTCTTTAAGCRTGAATTTTTTTTTTCATGATATATCTGAGGCTACTCAGGATTCTTGTGAGTACACTATTAATCAGTTTTCAGTTCAATTCCTAATAACTCTTTTAATGGAACCTAATGCAGAAGAATCCATACACGTTTTGAATACTGCATAAGCTGAAGCTGAATTTTGTGAACAGGATAGGKTTTTTTTACATGCTGTCTTAT
Organism: Oceanodroma leucorhoa; assembly: GCA_030449065.1. NCBI lineage: Eukaryota > Metazoa > Chordata > Aves > Procellariiformes > Oceanodroma > Oceanodroma leucorhoa. Next base: position 12,281,761 of record JASVER010000010.1, read on the forward strand.
GCTCAGTGCTTTGATTAGTGGAGGGAATGACAAAAATTAAACCTGTCAAACGGTGAGGATTTAGGATTTTTGTTTGTTTTCTCTCACGTTTTTGATTGCTCGGTTTCTGTGAAATAGCTAATTGCATACATGTATTTGTTTTRTTTTGTTTGACCTTATTTTTAAAAGATTAAAAAATTTTTGGTGACACTGATTTGTTCACATAGTGAAAAAAATTGAAGCCATATTAATAACTCTGCGAAAATGCATATCACTGGCATGTATAGACGCACCCCTCCAGCAGTCATACAGCCATCTATTACTTAACAATATTTATGGCTTGTATGTAGCATTCTGCACTTAAAAAAATCACATGTACACAGTATTTGCCGTACTGATGTAGCATCCATCTTTAGAAGGAATGCCACATTTTTTCTGAAAGCGTATTTCAGGTTGAGTCACAATGCCAGCTCATTTCTCCTTTTTCTTCTGAGAACAATTTAATTATTAACAAATATTTGCTATGTAAATAAACTGGATGTGAAAACATTTTGTTATTGTAACAAATATCACATCCACAAGTAGTATGTCAGCTTTAATTGTGGAGTCTCTACAAAGATCTCCATATTGAGATGGCATTGACATGCAGTCATAATTTAAAAAAAAATATTTAACTAGTTAGACTGCAAACATATAAATGAAAATGAGACTACACTGGGGACTAAGGAAGCACGTACTTACATGTTTGTGTATGAGACTCAGTTTTTGCCCAGATCCCATCTTTAGTCACAAGTGTTAGAAGTAGAATGACAAATCAAGGCTCTAAACCTTAAGTAAGAAGGCAGTTGTGCTGGATCTGATATGTGCAATCTGTCTCCAGCACAGCTGAGTAGTAGTGGTTAATGTGGGACTGAGAAGGCTTGCTGCTGCCAGCAGTTGGCACGTAGCCATAGAGCTTAGTGTATTGTCCTTGGTGTGTGTCGAATGTGGTTTACACCCCATGGGACAGGGGAGGCGATTGAATCACCGAGTTCTTCAATAGCTGGAGCGCTGTAAATAAGCTTTTGGGTAAAGTYGTGAAGCTAGACTTCACTAGCTTCCCAGAAGAAGAATTACTGCTTCTTGGCACTTGGAAAGGTTCTTTTCAAGGGGCGTTTGGCCCTCATGGGGTACATGAGCAGGGTTTAAGCAGTATTCCTAGGCAAGGTGTCTTATATTGCCTAAGGGTTGCTGCTACTTGGCCAGTGGAGGTGCTTAGCTGCCCCTGGGGCTTACAGGGAGCATCTAAAAGATCAGTGCAGTGTCACCTAAGTCCCCAGTGTGGCTCTCTTCAGGTTTTTCACRTGTTAAAAATGCATCTCCCTGAAATTTCAGGTAACCTGCATTTTAATTATACTTTATGTGTTTCAAATATACCTCTGTTTAAATTCACTAGCAGCTGCAAGGGCTTAACGTTTCAGCAGCTGTATTGCCCAGGTGTGTCTTGAAGGGCACCCTGACAAACAAGAAGCAGTGAGCTTCATGTGAAAAACTACCATTTGAGTGACCTTGCCTAGTGACACACACAAGCTTYGGCAGAGGCAGTATTTAGCACCTTACTACTGCTTTCCTATTATTTTAATCAGGACCCCTATATTTCTTCTCCTGTGATACTCTGCTTAATTTATCTGCTTTCAACAATAGACAAAGGAAAGCTCTAAGGAGGCAGTAGGGCTAAACTTGCCCATATGACTTGCTCTGACCTTGTGCAGAGGGGTGAATTTTAGATTTAACTGTTTGCATCCACAAGATGAAAATGCATGGGTTAAAAGGAGCATTTATTGAATAGGAAGGAAAAGCTATCGTAGCATGATTTCACATTAAAAAATATTTTAACAGATGTTTATAACTGGCTATGCTGTGATGGCTGGTGCCGCAGAAAGACTTGTGCTTGGATATGACAGCTTTGGGAACATATGTGGTAGGAAGAACACTCCTGTAAAAGGGGCACCTCTTTCTGGACAGGACATGACTAATAAAAAGTAAGTACATCAGATAATGTCTGTCGTGGTTTAAGCCCAGCCAGCAACTAAGCACCACGCAGCCGCTCGCTCACTCTCCCCCGGGTGGGACAGGGGAGAGAATCGGAAGGGTAAAAGTGAGAAAACTCGTGGGTTGAGATAAAGACAGTTTAATAGGGAAAGCAAAAGCCGCGCACACAAGCAAAGCAAAACAAGGAATTAATTCACTGCTTCCCATGGGCAGGCAGGTGTTGAGCCATCTCCAGGAAAGCAGGGCTCCATCACGCGTAATGGTTATTGGGGAAGACAAACGCCATCACCCCGAAYGTCCCCCACTTCCTTCTTCTTCCCCCAGCCTTATATGCTAAGCATGACATCATATGGTACGGAATACCCCATTGGCCAGCTGGCCTAGCTGTCCCGGCTGTGCTCCCTCCCAGCTTCTTGTGCACCTCACAGAGCATGTGAGCTGAAAAGTCCTTGAGAAAGTAGACTACCTAGCAACAACTAAAAACACCAGTGTGTTATCAACACTCTTCCTACACCAAATCCAAAACATAGCACTATACCAACTACTAGAAAGAAAATTAATTCCACCCCAGCCAAAACCAGGACAATGTCTAAATAAATAAAATGTTTGAGAGCTTAATAAGATATACATCTTCTAGTTGTCAATCATATATATATGTGTATATATATGTACATGCTTATATTGAAAGGCAAAAAAAAAAGGTGTGAGAATGGTGCAAAATGGTGAGTGAAACTAGAAAGTTAAGACAGAATTTGGAAATGTGCTACACTCTTATGCTCYATGTTATGCTGGCTTCTTCTTAAATAGGATCTTAAATAGGACTTCGGCCAAACCAGAAGTCATTCTATATGGCAAATCTTTGTACTTAAGAAAGTTAAATGCTGAAGTTCCCAGTCATTCTGTCGACTCCCATGAACTAGTCCTTGTAGAATGGCACCCACCTTGTCAGCTTCTGATTCCATTTAAGAACATAAAATGAAGTGTAAAAATGTACCATATTCTCAAATTGCTTCTTCTGACTTCAAACTCCATTTTTTTTCCCATTATATGTGGAAAAAGAGTTTCATTTGCTTTGTAGCGCTTTAAAAAGATGGAAAGAAGGCTCAGAGTTTAAACCTATAAACCCCAGAAAGCTTGCTTTTTCAAAAGAGGATCTTTTTCTCTTTCTAGGTATGTGTTCTTTCTGAATTCATGCAGCCTGGAAATGCCAAGCCTCAAAATCAGTTCACTTTCCTTGTGCGTATCTAGTTGTCCACAAGAGCAGCTCAACTCCTTGGAAGACCTCCAGAGTTTTGCAAGGGATAATGGTGTGCAACAGGGAATATGAATATCTTAGTGTATCTGTAGAACAGTTGAGCAGCTTTCACTTTGTTATTCTTACGTTTGCTATGCTAGGGAGTCATTTCTTACCATTAATTTCCTGAGCAGTCCATGGCAACAGAAAAGAAAATGTCTTGTTTCTGCTTTATTTCAAAGACATAATTTCTAGAAATGTTACAGCTCTCTTATGCAAATTTAAAAGTTGTTGATTAATTCCTGCACAAGGCTGAGATTTAGCAGCAGAAAACTGGCTGCCGAGAATGAGCTAGTGTAGTTTGGTGGGGGTGCCAGTAGGTGAACARAGCTCATATGCTATTTGAGAAACTTGTCCAACTGGTTCTTTTAAATTTAATTAAAACTATGATGGAATTATTAATTCCAGAGATACACAAGTGTGTTTATCCCTTTAGACATCAGATCCCAAAGTTTGCTATTCCACCTACAAATTTTTTTATTTTATTCTGCTGTTCAAGATGGATACGATGTCAGAAGTAGCTATTGTGCAAAAGAGGCAGCTCCAGTTCATTCATGCAAATGAAATAACCTGTAGCCTAACCCGTATTCCATAGTATATGCGCAAACTGCAGACCATATGAATATTAGTGGCTATTTTTATTGGCGGTCAGAATCCCATTCTTTTTTGTTTTGTTTGGCAAGGATTGCTGTTTAGATTGGCAACATTTGTTTTAATTTCATCTTGGGGTAGTTTGCCATCATTTGGTACATACAGAAAGCTGTAAACACCTGTGATATTATGTAAGTATTTTCAGTGTAACTAAATATAATTGCATGAAATTCCATCTTCATGCTAAAACTGCTTGCATGTTTATCTCGAGGGAGAGGGCAGTATTGCATTTTGAATGGCTTGAATGTATCCAGCCATTCTTTCCCAGAAGCATTATTTAATGCAGCAGAGTATTATTAGTAGAGTACCTGGTAATATTTAACCTAGAGCCCAGAAAATGTCAAGTTTCTGGGTAGTTATATATTCTGTTATAAATCATGAGGGGTCTAGTTCTATTGTAGCTTCTGTCATTTTAGATTTTTCTGTAATCTTAATGAGGAAGAGTTTAGAGCTGAAGTATCGCACTGTGGAACAAATAGTGTGCCTGCCCTCCAGGAAGATCAGTGAATGGTAATTATACTTAAGTCTAGAAGGCAAAAGATTCTGCAGAGGTTGCTTTAGATTTACCCAAGTAACTAATTTGTTATTTACATTCCCACTGGAATGTCAGGGATGAATACGGCCTGCTAAGGGATCAAAGCAGAATTGTAAACAAAACTTAATTGATAATGTGTTTTTCTCTAAAACTTTAACTAATATTAAGTTACCGACCCCCCCTCCCCCTTCTTAGGTTCTTGTCTTTGCATTTACAACCTGACCATTTCCAGTTACACACTAAATCCAAAGGCAGCTGAGCTGTGTCCCACATTGCCAGTTCCACCAAGGTAAGAATTACTGGGTATTTTACAACACCCTTGAGTCCGAACAGCTTCTTAAGGATTGTTACTTCCTCACATTTTGTATTTGACTTGATGCTTTACAGTCAGAATGGTTTTGCTTTGTGTATTTATTTTTGTACATGTGTCCTTATGAGTTCTCATGTGTGCCTGTGAACATGCCAGTGTCCTGTCCCACGAAATGAACAAGGACTGTATTCCCTCCATTCCTCTACCCTTTGGAGATTTTTTTCCTCTCCAAATCAGGAGAAAAGTACTCCATATGAGGAGCGACGTATCTCCTGCACAGACTTTTGCTCTCTCCCTCAATGCCAAGGAAGAGGAGCTGTGGTCTTGGGCCTTGCTTATTATCCTGAACCCAGAAATTCCCATCAGAACCATTCCATAGCCAGCTGGCTTGAAGCACAGGTCTGTGGTTGGCACTGTCTTTAACATTTGGCATTTGTAAGTCAAAATCCTTAAACGCAATATTTTAAATTCCACCGTGTCATGAAAATACAGCATAGAATTGGAATCTCCATGTTTGCAGAGTTAAGTCATCTGCTCTGAACAGAGAAAATAGAGGAAAAAAGCAAGCAGAAGAGAGCAGGAGACACATAAAACCATTACATACAGTGGATCAAAGGAGAGCATGTAAAATGATGAAAAAATATGGCATGTTTTACTTATTTCTTTGACTTTTTAGGCTTTTTTCTGTTTGGCAAGGAACTAGGCAAAGTTATTCATCTTGCACAGTAATATTTCATAGTAGAATCAAAGTTAGTCAGAGAAGTTTTTAACTTTTGATGAACAAACCTCTCCTTTTTAGGTATGAGTATTTCTTTGACTGTTGTAGTGCAGCATTGCCAAAGTGGGACAATAAATATATTCAAGAAGCTTGGCTGGGAGTGCCAAATAATTTCATATGTAAATATTTGGTGGTGTTAATTGTACCTTATAAACATTGTTTTGATGTGGCTTTTAGAATGCTTAAGTATGATAAAAACAATGCAAAGTGTTTGTGGCCTAGAACTATCTATAACAACATAGCTTACAGCTATGTTAGATAAACACATGGGAGCAAAGCAGGTGAAGCCAGACTAGAATGGGAATTGGAGCTACATGCTGATGGTGATTGAGATAGTTCATTTTTTCTCCCAGGTTGATGTTGAATGGATGTTCTGGTACAGTGATGCAGGCATGGTGCTGCTAGTTTATTTTGCAGCTGAAACATAAAACTACCATTTGTAACAGACCACTCCCATGGCCAGTGCGCTGTTGTGTCAGACTCCATGTGCAAGGTCTCCTCCTGGGCGGGGGGATGCTTGCCAGGTTACAGATCAGACTGGCCAGCTGTGGCCGCAAAACTCTGCTGAGGATGCCGGTAGGGTACTGCAGAGGGCTTGAAAGAGAATGGTGGAATGGATCTCTGTGGATTTGAAACTGTTTGTCCAGTAATTAATATTTTTTACCATCTTTGTTTTTAACCTTCCAGTAAATCTTTTCCATTATTTAATCGATGTGTTCCACAAAATCCGGAATGCTATTCCAAATACGCGTCTGTCTTAATAAGTATGGTTAATGAAATGGATGTTTTCCACCGAATTCTGAGTGGAATATTGGCAGGAAGAGATACTGTGATAGGACTGAGCGTCCTTGCACTAGGTAAGGTTATAAATAAAAAGTGAGTAATAATACTCAATTCAAATGTGAGGTTTCAAATGTTTCCATTAACATATTTTTAATTTAAAAGTGATCTTTTTCATATTTTCTGGGCAGAGTTGTTTTTAAGAAAAAGTGGTTGTGTTTTATCAGGAGGCATTTAATAGGCTGATGAAATACAGCTCTATGAAATACCAGATTCTGTGTTCTTTGATATGATCATGTACCTCATTTCAGGGGAGTGTAAGAAATTGTTGATGAAAAAAAATGGCATCAGCATGAACATTTTAACCTAAATCTTATACAAAATATTATTGAAAAGCTAATAATCCCCAAGGTGAAATATTTCAGTTATAAGCTCATTATTAGTAAGTTACAGATAACTGTGTGTTTTAAATGTTAAAAAGATTGCCAACTTTACTAAATGCTGTTGGTTTTGAGACAACTGTTTAAAAATAAAAGCCCAAATTCTGCAAAAACCTTGAATTTATCTTTCAAGTAAATAACAGTTAAGTTAAATGGGTTGTAACACTCATAATAAACTTACTTTTTATATTTTTCAGCTTTCTCTTTTATACTGGTCTTAGCCTTCAGATTCATTCGGACACTTCTGGTCCATACTTTGATTGCACTGGTGGTATTTGGGTTGTTATGTAAGTATATTTACCTTTTAGCATATGCTTAGTTAAATGGATCATCTCACTGAACTGAAGGAGAGGCAGCTGAACAAACAGCCACCCTTTTTCTCCATGGCCATCCTCAGTAACTTTAAGCTCACCACAGCCACTTCCAAGCTGAGCCCGGCTTGCTGTTTGATGCCAAGGTCTGGCTGTGCTGTTTCAGCTGCTGAGTGTTGGGATGATCATGATTTTTATTTTTTTATAGATGCCTGGAAACAACATTTCTTTTGGCAGACAAATGCAGTTACGAAAATGCTATGTTTCAAAGAAAGTTTAGTGAAGTTTTACATTGCCTACTTTAGAAAGGGAGAGCTATAGGAATGAGTCCAGCTAAAGCTTGTCATTCCATGAAAGTTAGCTTTGTATCTCCTCAATGAAATTACATGCCTGAGCTTCAGAATAACCGCAAGAAAACCAAACGTTCTGCTGCGGTTTTACCTCAGACTAACAGACCGTTATGTGAATTTTCTCTGTGGTCGCTGAGACGGTGCCTCTCTGCTACGCGACTATTGCTGAGCTGGGCCGGGGAGGGCGGGAGGGCGGCGGCCTGCTGCAGCCTGGGGAGCGCTGCCCGCCTTCACGCTGCTCTGCTTCCCTCAGTTGTCTCAGGTGTTCTCTGGTGGCTCTATTATGACTACAGGAACGATCCCAGCACTGAACTGGAAACAGAAAAGGAAAATGTAAAATTTCTGCTTGGATACGCCATCTTCTCAACAATAGTTACCGTAAGTAGCATTTCACCCTAAGCAATGGCAGAGGCTGCAACTTGAAAACTTGAATATGGTGGCTTTGCAACAGTAAAAATAATTCCTCATTCCTTTCAGATTTGAAAATGAGAATCAATTGTAAGATCTGCTTACACTCATTTAAATAGTTTTATATTTTCATTGTGAAATTTGTTTGTCAGCACAGGGCTCCGCCACACTTCAACCCCGTACAAACAGTGTTAGCATTGGTAGCGTAGAAATGCAAGAATTGTGTTCCATCCCCATTCTTCTCTGCGTCAGCTAACTGGAGAGTCATGTTGAGTGAACAGAGGGGCACTGGCTCGATACGAACATGAGATCTGTGGATTCAGCCTACCCTGTCGGTAGGAGAAAGGGGTGGCAGCTCTTTTAGACAATGAAGGAGGTAGTGAAGCACAGAGAGCAGTGTCTAGGCCTCAAGGTATGGGATTAAATTCTGCTTTTCTCTCACTGACCTTGTTTTCCAACAGAAAATCTGAGTGTGGCTTGCAACTTTTAAAGTGATTTTTTCACTCTGATGTTGCAATGTTAGAGTCATTGCTCAATGTGAGTGTACAGATAATTTGTACTTCATGAGACATTTGTCAAAATGATTGTTCTTCTGTTTTCTTAAAGCAGAGTAGGATCCATGGACTGGAATTCACCAAATATGAACAGTCTGACAGTTTACAGTCACAAATATAAATGTGTCACAGATCAGGTTTTTTTCATATCCTTTCTTAAGTTATGACTTTTTTACTTCTGTTGGTACTAAAGGGGTAAGAAGAGGTTCCTTTATATACATGTGTGTTCCAGTACAACTGACTGTTGTTTGCAGAACTGTGGGAACATCCACTGCTGCAGGTTACGCTTCTCTTCAGAGCTGGTGGCTTCTTTCTAGAGCAGGCAAGAAAACTAGTGAAGCAACTGCCGCTGGTTGCATTTATTATTTTATAGATTCCAGCCTCTTTTTTAATTGCTGTTCATGGTTCCTTGTCATATACAAAGAACGGGGGACATTGTGGGGTTTTTGACTCGGGGTTTTGTTGTTGTTGTTGTTTTTATTTTACTTTGGGAAAAAAAATTATTTAAATGAGGTTTCATTTTATGTCTGCTTTGCTTCCATACATACACACCTCTAAAATTAGTTTGGTTGTGCTACTGTCCTTTCTGCAGAAAAGGACTGGGCCTCCTACTGTTGTGGACAGTGGCAAGCTGACCTGAGTAGGCAGAAAGTTTAAATGTTTATGACATACAGGGTACGTGAAAGGAATGTGTAGCATGTAATGTACATTTGTGTTTGCTATAAAGCAAAACAGACTGTTTCCATTGGGTGAATTACAGTTTTATGAATCCTATTTTGTTTTAAAGAAACGGTAGTAATGATTTCAGAAAATCAGATTTTAATCCACAGGCTCCTTGAGAARATAGGCAGTGTCTCAGATGGCTTTTCCGTGCGCAGTAAGTTTGTGTGAAATGCCTTGCTGTCACGTCTTTGTGAAATCTGTACCCCCTGATCCCACATTTGACAACTCTGCTACTTTTCTTAAGGAAAAAACCCAACAATTTGTCTTTTTATTTCCTGTAACAGGTTGTTCTGCTTTCCCTTATAATTGTACTAAGAAAGAGGCTTCAGTTCACTGTACAGCTCTTTCGAATTGTTGGTACAATCATTGGCAGAATTCCTTTCCTCCTGTTCCAACCACTCTGGACCTTTCTGATTCTCATCGTGTTCTGGGTGTTTTGGGTTGCTGTGCTACTTAGCTTAGGAACTGCAGGTAAGTACATGGTTTCCATGTTTTTGGATGAATGCTATCTGTTGCCTAAGTTCACTTCTTAAATAAGGGACCTCCTGGTCTTTGTGTACAAAATGTGGGCTAGCATTGTTACACAGCTGTGTTACACTCTCCTTTTTTTTGTTTATTTTTTTTTCCCCCACTTGTTGGAGTCTTCAACATTGCCATAGGTCTGTGAGTCATAGCACTACAGAAGAGAGATTTTTGCTCCTATATGTGGACTTTAGTTTCGTTCTTTCTCAATCATTTAATTTATGATAAGATTGTGGTAGATACAGTATATGTTTGATGTATTTAAATGAAGAAAATAACAGGAGGGAGGAGACAGCTTTTAGTGCAGTTGTTACGAAATGAGAATGTTAATCTCCTCTGACTATAAACAATGTCCAGTTGTCATGGAGGCAGAGAGTTGTTTCTGAGCAATATTTCAGTGACACCTGCTATCATTATTTAGACTGATACAACAGTATTTTGATTAATCCAGAGGTTCTTGCAGTTGTAGGGGAGGTGCTCTGTAGAAATAGTCAATCACTATGAAAGATCTGCAAGAACAGATTTTGAGTATGGAAGTGGCATTACTGAGGGACGTACCACTATAAGATCTATCACTGATTGAACTGGGGTAATTTGGGTGCTGTCCCTTGGCTCAGCATCACGCCATCCACGGGAGGGGGAGGTTGTTCTTCCATGCAACATCACTTGAAGAAGGCAAGCTAAACTCTGCGTCACTCTGGGGATAACTCCTCATGCAGACATCAGCCTTTGTACATAGGAAGCATTGTGATTTGGGTTTTTGTTTTTTTTTTTTTTCATTTTAAATTTCTAGGGCCACTGCTAGGAGTCAGTTGTCCTTTGGGTTGGAGCTGATGCAGAATTGATGCAGATAGAGACAGTTGTTTGTCATTCCCGTATTTATTCATGGGTTTTCTATTTTCTGAATTTTGGCAGTGGTTTCTGTGTGGAAAACCAAACACAGCCTAGCTCTTCAAATGCTTGTGTGTTACTATTTTATCTTGTGTTTCCACCATCCCATGAGACAGTGGCTGCAGTGACTCCTCTGTACAGGCTTACAGATCCCTGCTAGGCTAGAAAAGCCTCCAACCTTTCTGTAGCTGAGCCCATTTGGCAAAATTGGCAGTATTGCTCACCTCCATGGGTCAGGTACCACACTCCTCTTCCATCACAACTGCTTCCATCTCGGTCTCACCCTGTCAATTTTGGCTCTGTACAAGCCCCACTTCACTTGTAACATGACACTCCATCTGTCTGAGCCTTTGCTGGCATTGCAAATCGCTCACCCATTGCTTAGGCTAGACTAGGATCTGTTTCCCTCCAGCCTTCACTGGAGAGTCATGCGGGTTTGTGAGGGTCTCTCTTTCTGCTGCCTTTCCCCCTCTAGTTCATGTCTGTCAGAAATGGCTGCTTGAAGCACTTGTCTGGCTGATAACCTGCTTCTGCTGCAAAAGGGTCAGACCTAGCAAACGTCCAACCTGCAGTTTCTTTGCGAGTTGTTCCTGGCTGACTAACTAGTCAAGCAGATTCACTTTGCTTTAGATGTCATTGGATATTCCTTCTCCACACTCCTCTGAGTTGAATTTTCCCTTTACAGAGGCAGTGTTACGTGCTAGACACAGCTTTGTGCGATTGCTAGCTTTTCTGCAAAATCTTCATCCCGTTTATGCACATATCAGCCAGGCAGCAGTTTTCAAACTGGCCTTGTGGGGTACCTCATCACTGGTTCAGACCGGTCCTTGATAGAAAGGAGTATCTCCTGAGCTATCAACCAACTGTTCCTTTCATGCACCTGCTTGGATCAGATGCAATTTGAGATAAACATTAACTGTAGTAAATCTAGTCGCAGGTAAATAAAATGAATGATAACACATAGATTAGCTAAATATATAATTAATAATAACTATTACAGAAAATATTACATCCTTGATGTTAAGCTGAGCTGGCCCATTACCCACAGGAGAATTCACTGGTACTCTTAATAGGCACACATAAGGATGTGAAGCTTGCCCTTGTTAAATCTAAATTTGGAAAATGCCAGCTGAGTCTGTTGTATTCAAAAGCTTTTGGAAATGCAGCAATCATTAGGAGAGTAGAAATATTTTAGCTCATATGACAGAAACAGCTTGATGGTAAGTGCAGGATGGGGAACTAGTCAGGTATTTCCTGGATGCTTTTACAGACTTTGCAGGAAAGTACTGACTTGCACATTATATCTGAAAGCAAATTCCATGTGTATTCACAGGGAAATAAAACCCGATGAAAACTGCCTTGAGAGGCTTTTTATGCTTTTTCCATGTTGTGCTGTTTTCCTTCATTGGTTATATTCTCTGTTTCTTGCTAGACATTTCCATTCAATTTTTTTTCTTTTTTCTGCCTGCTTGGAGAGTAGGTTTCAAACAGTTTGTGAGCTGCTGTTACATTCACAGTGCAGCACATGTCTCCTGGCTCAAAGTTACTTTATTTTTTATTTTCTCCCTAGCATAGTAGGAATGCTGATGTTTCCAGCGAGTGATAAAAACAGTACAGCACAGAAGGCAGCATAATCTTGCTGCACAGTAGAGCAATGTTAAAGTTTCTAGGATGCTCTCAGTTTTGAAATAATTTTTGCAGATTTTGCGTAAGAAGGGAAGGTCATTTCCAGGCACTTAACTGTCAATATATTGCTCATATGAGGAATCTAGTAAAACACATGTTTTGACTGAGATCTTCTGCCAGGCTATTTTTAGTGTAGATGTCAATCCTTGTAAGATTTTTCTGTTAACAGTTAGCATGTTAATATTTAGAAGAGAATGTGCATTTGATAAATAATCCAAACCAATTCTAAGTTACAGTGTAAGCATGAATGCAGATAGAAAAATGCCACTCTTATGTATTCGATTATTTTTCTGGTTAAAACTCAATTCTCTTAATTTTATCATTGGTATTTGTAATTATTCTTTTTGTTAAGCTATGTTAAATGGTGGCTGTTGTTACCCAACAGGTGTAAACGGAGTTCTTAGCAAAGTCCAGGGCTGAGGTATTTATGTAAATGACATGTAAATGACCTGCAGCAGCATCAGTGCCCACTAGGTGCCGATAAAGGAGTGTGAGAAAGTTTCTTCTGAATTTGCTCAGTTGTTTACAGCTGCTCCGATTACAGAGTAACTCCTCCTGAGAGGAGTTCGAAGACAACAAACGCAATTTTAGCCTTTTAATGATCTGGGGAGGTAGTGAAGGATTGTTTTATCCAGCTCTCAGGTTAAGGAGATTTGTCGAGGTGACAGAGGAGGTTGGTGTCAGCAAGAAGTATGATAGTTGTTTGGATTTCCAGTTCCATACTCTGCCTCAGATTTGGTTTCTAGTTCAAAACTTGGACAAATGAACAGTAGACTAGATTTGGTATTGAGAATATTCTTTTAGATTTTATTTCAAATTTTCAACCCACATATGAGTCCTCTGAAGTGCTGCCTGTTAAAGCAGCTCATAGTAAGGTAGCTCGTTGGGGGTTGTTTTGCTGTTCTAGGATGACTAGTACTTAATGCATCCTGTAAAAATAAATAAATATAGTACTGTATGGTTAATAATGCATTGGCATAACAGCTTTCTATTTTCTACTAGTTTTCTACAATTGCTCTATAGATGGAAGACATTTCTTTTTGCTTTTTGAGTTTGGGGGACTATTTGCAACAGCTGAGTGTTCTTCTCTTAAGACCTCCCAAGATAAGCTCTCTCTGAGCAATTTGTTTTCTCTGTTGGCAAATAGTTGCCTGTCCAGGATTCAGTTTGTAAAATACAGGTGGTGGTTTTCTTGTTTTTGACACTTTGACTTTTTATGCTCACAAATATATTTTCTGGTGCCATGCAAACTGTATTTTAAATGCAGATATACCAAGAAAGCTGAAAAAATGAAATGTTTACAAAGACACTAGTCTTTTGTCTGATTTAGAGAGATGGGCAAGTGAAACTGGCTTGCTGCTGTGCTGCAGCTGTTCTTAACATTTTCCTTGAATCTTCACTAGTTATAGAACATTTATAGCGTCTCTGCATCTTACAGCTCTGGAGCACTTGATCCTCGCTTCAGCTGTGGTGCACCTGATTGTAATGCCACCACACGGACACCTTATTTACATCCCCTCCAAAAGTTAGTGTTACTCTGAGGAAAGACTAACTTCTTGGGAGCTGTAGGAAACTATAGCCTGCACTTGGAAAGGTACTTATGCACATGACTAACTTGAAACACATGGATAATCCTATTAAAATCAGTGGGACTACTTATGCATTTTAAGGTAGGCACCTGCTTAAGTACCATGGTAATTCAGAATCTGTAAGAGCAGCAGAGACTGACTGAATTCCAGACCTAGAAAACTAGGAGAAATGCCAGACTCCACGAGACTTGAGACAGCACAAACAGTGGCACCAGTTAGAACCATTAGCTGGCTAGGAATGGAATTCAGCTGTGCTTTGGAAAAGCTGGTATGTCTTAGGGTCATTGAGTCTTATTGTTTGCTAATTTGTGCAGCATTTCACTGCAGAACTGAAGTGGCCATGTGGCACAGCAAAGCATGTCTTTCAACTTTGCAGCATGCGGAAGCTGTGAAGTCCACATTACATCCTATGCATGTAATTAATGTAGGATKAGAAGGCGGTGTGAGATTTTTGTGTAATGAAGGTGCATCCTACAGGCAAGTGAGCAATAAAACTGCCACATAAAGCTGTGCAGTAGCAAAACCAGCAATAAAAATGTATTTCCTGCAGGGTCCTTGACATTCCAATTACAGTCAACTAGCTTAGCTGTAAATACCACTACATGGAAAAAAGCTAAATAAAATAGCGCAATAAATTCTGTTGCAGGAAGCATGAAGATTCAGTGTATGATCCCAGAACCTTTCCTCACTTAGCAGTGGGAAGGGCACATCCTATTTTCATGTTAACAGGAACTGATAAACAGGCTCTCAGTATTTTCTGGTCAGTGGTTCTTTGTTTCTGATAAGGAAATTGCTGAACTAGACTTCCCAGGAATTTTCGTCCCTTACAACAGCCTGCTGCTCCAGGCATCAGCGAAACCTTGCAGCAGCAGTTGCCAAGTAAGAGCATCTGACCTAACTCTGAAAGTACCAAAATGTAGCTAATGATACTGCCTGTGCACACTGACCTTTGTATCATTGCGTTCCTGTGCTGACTGACATGATGGCACAGCACTGAGCTGCAGAGTCCGATGGAGGAACTCTTTGAATTCTGCTGCAAACACTTGTGCCTGTTTGCATTGTTAACAACACTTCTTTGAAGTATTTGCAGCAGATCAACATTTGTACTGATCGGAGGTTTTCAGATTTGGTGATTCAGCTCTAGCGACTTCAGTTCTTCAATGACTTCTCAATGTTATCACTAAGAGTGTATAGTACACCAGAAAGATTTGTGATTATGTAGTTGGAGAAAAATATTCTGTTGACAAATTTAACCATATTTCAAGGCTTTGTTGAGAAAGTTTAGCTTGTGTGAACAGAGGAGTGATGAGGAAAATGGCATATACTTTCCTCAACAGGGTATCTAGGATAGTTTTAAAGTTTATCTGTGCTACTAAGGCTGACATATGAAAAATAGCATTGCATGTAATTCTGTTGACAAAATTATGCATGCACGGTAGGCCCAGAAGACAGGGAAGTAGTCAGACACAGATGTTTACATTGGTGAACAGATTTCTGTGAAGTAACAAAAACAGCTTACCGTATCTAGACAGTGAAGTGATCAATAGTGAACTCAGAGGTGGATGTGCCTGATTTCTATGCAGCAGAGCACAGCGCTGTGCGCATGCACACGTGTCAGGTTGGCCAGGAAAGACAAAGCCATTACTGTTGTTACTGCAGGTGGTTATTTCAGTAGGCTGGTAAAAAGCAAACAGAATTAGTTTACCATACATACATTTGTCAGTCTTCATGACAAAACTACAGAAGCAAAGCCTGAAACGTGCCTTTTTTGGAAAAGAAATGTTCAGGTGGATTGTATGGTGGAAAATGTGCTTAATTCTGCTACCAAATGGCATAATGTCTTGCCATAAAAATGGGGAGGTAGGAGTCCTTCTTGTATCTCATTGACCTGTCATTTGCATAAGTTCCCTCAATAAGGGCTATAAGCTATGGTTAATGAGTGTATTTGGCTAGTTGTGCGTGCTGCAGGAGAATGGCAGTCTAGAGGCTCTGGAAGAAGTAGGGGAGATGAAAAGTCCCTTGAATTCAGAACAAGAAGTATAGCGCATAGCTTATTTTAATGTACCAAAGTAAATGAATCTACCCTCAAAAATTCCCCTTAAAAAAAAAAAAGTTTTTGCATCCAAACTTAAAACCAGGGGGGCAGGGGATGGGGAGGAATAGCTGAGAGTTTGTGAAAAGAGATCTGAGTAGTAGCTTTTTCACACCATCAAGTATCTTGCATTTCACAGGCTTGAAATACATTTGCATATCATGGAAGCAACAATATTTCTGTGAATGACCAACCACACAGCACTGCAAAGAGTTGCCTGTTTAGCTAAAATTTATAACCTTTCAGAAAATAAAATATCTAGAACATATGTTTGTGTTTATACACCCACGTAGCATTTTTTGATCCTTTCAAAGCACTTTAAAATAATTTTGCCGTGCTACTATGGGGTAGATGAATATTTTTCATAATTTACAGACAAAGGGACCTTGGTTCTCAAGACTTATAAAGCATGTCTAAACCTGATGGTATTGCTGAAGACAAATCTTTATTGTTTCTATTTTTAGCTATTCTTGAGTATGAACTCTGTGGCTATCGAAAAATAGGACAGAAATTAGGTGAACCATTTCATAGATATCTGTGGTAGTTTTAAACTTGAARGTCGTGTGCTGTCCTGTGGGAGAACATAGAATCATTTAGGTTGGAAAAGACCTTTAAGATCATCGAGTCCAACTGTAAATCAAACACTGCCAAGTCCACCAAATGAACACATGAAGCATTAAAGCTTAAGTTATAATGCTGTTCTAGCAGTAATAGACAATTCTATGTCTTACTTTGTTATTTTATTCATGGAGTTAGAATAAGAAACTGCTCACCTCCAGAGATCATTTTATTCTGTGAACATTTTTCTTTTTCAAGCCTTAAGTCTATTAACCTTAAACTAAAAAAATAGCAGGTTATGGACCTACAGACTTTTCACTAGGAACAAATATCCCGATGCCATTATCCCCTGACTAGACTTCAGAGTCAAGTGGCATAAATAGGATTGCATAGGGAACAATCTGATTGCTAAGTTATCTGAATTACCCCCACCTTTTGTGAAAAGCCATCTGTTGAATATGGAATAAATTCTTTGTTATTAACAGAAGTGGAGGTGATTTTTTTTTTTAGCTTGAATAAGTGAATTTGTCAATGTTCCTGAATACAGTAGGAACATTGGAGCATTTACTACCATACAGATGTCTGCTTTTTTTTGTTTGCTTGTTTTTGGAGAGGCCATCTTTATGTGCCTGTATTTTGCACAAAGATTGCAAAGTATAGAGAACAGAAAACTAGTTGCTATGGCTCTAATTAGTAATAGTAATTAAAATAATAATTTTGTTTTTGTTGCAGTGATATGTTATGCATCCTTAATATTTTTCTGCAGTCTCTCTCTTTTGCTTCTCATAGGAAAAATCTAAAGCATTTTGTAACTCACTATGAGTTTATTTCAAATTTGAATGAAGAAAATTAAGAATGCATTTACTTCTGAAGCATTTGATTACTCAAATCTTGAGTAATGTTTTCTCAGAAATCTTTTCTAATTCGTAACTGTCCTCTTGACTTTATTGTCTGTGTCTCAATCCCAATTTAAACCCAAGCTTTTGCTTTTAGTAAGATTTCATTTTTCAAAATTCTATTTGAATTACAAAATTTTGGCTCTCTGACTTTGTTAGAGTGGATAGAATTAAATAGCACCTGAATTTATTTTTTTTATAATTTTATTGAAGAAAAGTTAAGAAAAAGGGTACAGAAGCACTTATATGTACTTTTTTTTTTCCCTTGTCTGGTATGTTATAATAATGAAGTGGTGTAATCCCAACTCCAGGTACTGCACAGACTACTTCAGGAGGCCAAGTAGAATACAGAGCTCTGTCTGGGATTTGCCACATGGCATGGTATCATTTCGTTGGCCTCATCTGGACTAGTGAATTCATTCTTGCCTGTCAGCAAATGACGATTGCTGGGGCAGTGGTTACTTGTTACTTCAACAGGTGAGTGCAGAATTGCTCCCGTATAGTTCTGGGGATTTTCTGACATTTACTTTCAATCTCTTACTAGGCAAAATAGTCTCAGATAGACTGCAAGTTATGTCAATATCTTGGAATCCAATTTGATATAAAATAATGTTGCTGGTTGCAAGATCTTGAGTAAGATTTTACAATGTGTATGATATTAATGTGACTCACCCCTACCGCTGGAGTTACCGGGCCAAATGGAGCCTTGATACAAGCCAATAGAGCTCAATTGCCATTCGGAAGGCACAGGCTGCGTTTGACCCTTTTCAAGGAGACTGCATTAGCTCCAAATGGAGATGCAATATATAGCTCCTTGGTAATTTCATGTATTCACAGGCAGTTTGACCTCTTCCTAAGTGTTCATCCCTGCTCTGGGTTTCCATTTGTTCTGACTGCATAAATGCCTAGTCTGCTACTCTTTTTTTCATTCTGTGCAGATATTTTCAGTGAACTGTAAATGCTTTAACAGCACTGTTAAGAATCTAGAAATGTGTGAACAAACTTTCTTGAATTTTATACTACCCTGAAATGTAAATGTGGAGGAAATGAGGAAAAATCTCTACTTTTCATGATTTATACTGTTTTTTAGACCTGCAATATTGTAAAATGAAATTGAATTGGTTTCATGCACTGGAGTAGTGATATCCTGTCATTGTGGGGGAAGATTTAAATCTCGCAATACACTGCTGAGTTTTTTGACAATGACGACAGTAGTATCCTGACATTTTTCCTCATAAGTATTTTATGAGCTCTGTCACCCTCATTGCTCTGTTCCTCTGCACCCAGTGATGAGATTTTCTGATCTGTGAAAAACTTCAGCATTTTAAGGCATTTCTTCATTTTTTAGTAGAGGAATATGGTGATAATCTCAATTTGTTGGAAAATTAGCCCTTGAGGAAGGCAACCTGAGAGTGAGTCGGGGAGCCTGGCAAGAGAGGGACCRGGGACCCTGCAGCACTGGCCGCAGCCCCCGGGACCGCCGGGCTAGGGCAGCTGGGAAGGGAGGCTTTGGGCTTCTCCAAAACCTAGGTACAGGTTTGTGTCGATGGTCTCTAGAAGTGTCCCTGGATGTTTCAGTTGCTGATAGAAAGGCCTCCTGCTGAAAGGTTTCCAAATGGTTTGTTCCCCTCCGCCCAGCAGGGACAGCAGCAGAGGCCCCACTTGCAGGAGCGACTCTGTAAGGATTTCCCGCTGCTGCCCACAGCGGCTCTGCTCCAGCCAAAGCACCAAGGCAATAAGGGTTCATTTAAATTGGCTCACTTGAGAAAGCACAGGAAAGAAAAGGAGTTTCGCTGACTTACTGGGTTGTGCGCTGCAGTGCATTTTGGTACAATACACCATCTAAATCCCCAAGGCAAAGACACTGTCCATATCTTCTTCACACAGAGCAGGGAAGCACCTGTAGAAACCGCTGTGATGACATTCACTGCTCTGTTAGGGTCTTCCGCTTTCCAGCTATTTTTTACTGCTGCAGGAACTGGCCACAGAGTACAGAAGGTTCCTGCACCCAATTGTATTGAAATAATTTTGTACATCTATTGTCGAGCCCTCCTCTTGCTTGCCAGGTGACGTGTATTGTGTTGAGAGAGTTGTGCTTGGAAGGGGAAATGCAGTTTTTCTGCAGTGGTGATCCCTCTTCCTGGCCTTTAGGCTGTCAGCACAGATCTGCGGAGACGCAGAGCAGCACGGGAATGGGGWGAGGATGGTTAGCTGCAAGAGCAGTCGCACCATCAAGGGCAAGGGTTATCTCAAGCTGTTCCAGCAATTCTGAGCTTGTCTGCTGTGTGTTTTTAATGTATTCCCTGGGGCAACATCATAAAGGCATGTCACAAGAGTTTGTTTATGATACCTCACAGAGAGGCTTTCTTCTTGGCTTGTAAGTGCTCCAAGGAAATGGCACGGCCTTTCCCTGCGGAAATCTCCTCCACAGCACATGCAGCAAGGGGGAGGGCAGGGGGTCATTTTAGCTGGATTAGCTTTACAGGTGACATATGTTTGACCTGTGGTACTACCACCACTGAAAATGAATTTTGCCTTCTTGTTTTTCAGATGAAGCATGAATATGTGAAAATTTTTATTAATTTAATAAAATAAATAGAACTTTTTTTCTTAATGATTACTTATTATGACTTGTGAAAAGGACTCAGTTGTTTAAAAAACATTCTTTGTTACTATTGCTGTTTTACATGTGGGTTTTTTTTCATCTTAGTGTGCTTAGGTGTTCTGTGTGTATTTACCTTTTCAGTGAGATGAAGCTTTTCCCCTCACTGGGGTTAAAGGAAGGTGGTATGGTAACTTGACCCACGTCACAGGCATCACTGTCATGTCCATGTTTGAGCTTATTCAGTAACTCCAATGCATGTGTGTCACTGCACAGGGTTGAAATTAAGGAACTATGTAAGCATTTGCAGGATTGGGGTTTTCCACCTGACTCTAAGGTGTTCAGCACCACAACTTCCGATAGATTCAGTGAGAGGTGAAATACATACATCTCCCAGTAAGTCAAAAATCCACGTTTATGGATTTGCACTAAAGTCATTCAGAGATGAACTAGGACCAAATTTTTAAAGGATTCCTCTTCCCTTTTCAAATGCATCGGCAATATTTACGAGCATCCTTTGCCCTACTTACATACTTGACCTAACCCATGTCAAAGAGCCATCAGCATGTGTGTAGTCAGAGCTGTCCCTTGTGTTTTTGAGAGCAGGTAAAAGGGCTGTTGGAAGTAGTCTGTGTTCTCTGTTAGTCTGCCAATGTCTCTTTTATTACAAATCTTGTAATTTATTTTATTTGTTTAAAAACTGAGATTCATATTGACATGTATGATTCATTCCTTAACACTTCTGAAGTATTTTACACTAAATCTCTTTTTAGGCAGTCTTTGAAACAGATGAGGCAGGACTGAAGAAAACTATAAGCACAGCTCTGAAAAGGCAGGCTTTTAAAGAAATGCTTTTTTTCCCCCCTTTCAAATGTCAACGTCTTTTGGGTGTGTCAAGATTACATTTTTTCTTCACACAAAAAAAACTATTTTAAAATGAAAGCTGAGACGCATGTATGATCATTTGATTCAGGGAATTCAGTGTTAAAAAAGATGCCGAGTGTCACAGAGCTCACAAGAAAATAAAGACAGTTGGCAGCACTGAAGAAAGAAAATTATTAAAAGATGATGTGGTATTGAGCACAGGTTCACAGGATTTTGGAATTGTAGTGTTCTGTGTAAATCAAACAATCCCATGGTAACATAAAATAGGAATACCAAAGAGGAAAAGCAGGCCATGGCCCTACACAGTCTTGTAACCAGGCAGATTCCTGGTTTTCCCTGATACCTTGTGTGCATGCCGTGGAGTCTATATGCACAGAATTCACTGCACAATATGAACTGCCTACTAAACCTTATGCATATGGCTGACTGCTTGTGCTAAAGTCATTTCAGGATTGCAGCCATATAACGTTCAAAGCTGGGTGAAACTTAACTGTTAAGGGTAATTGGGTGTAGGTGGATGATTGAGCCAATCTTGAGCTTGTTTAGAGTCACAGGTATCGCCTGTTGTTGTGTTTAGCTACCCATTTTCCTATGGTTCCTACCCTGAGCCAGAATTACAAGAAAATTCTTTTTCTAATCTGTTTGGAAGCAAAGCAAGAAACCTTGTCAGACCCTRTTCTTGTGACAGTTCCTTTGCTAGGAAAAGAAGGTGTGGAAAAGCATCCAAATGTGTAGAAATTTATCTAAACTAAACTTCAAATTTTGACATGCCTGCTCATTAATCAGTCCTGTTAAAAATATCAAAACCCTTCTTCGTTTTTCTCTTCAGTAGCAAGCAAATTATTAACACAAGAGTAAACTTTGTCTTTTCTGTATTTCTCACCCTTGGTTAACATTTAACTTGCAGAAACTTGATCTTTTATATTCTGAGATCTGACTGAGACTGTCAGATGTAAGGTAGTGTATGAGGGAAAAGGAAACAATGGTACTATATGGATAGAATAACTCATCTGTATTGCGATGTATGTGTTTCTAACACAGAAACCTGACGACCTAAAAAAAAAACCCTGCCTTATTCAGTATAGAATTCCACTATCCCCCAAGCTGTTCCCCTAGTTGTAAGACCAAAAATAATAAATGCAGCAACTGCTTTGCTGGAATTTCCTATTTAAAATAATGTGGTGTATTCACGTATTTAAATACAACTTCTCAGCTGCGAAGTATTTAATATTTTGAATGAACTGCAGTGATACCTTCAAGATTCTTGCAGAACTGTGATGCCTATCTTGATGTAGTGTGTATGATTTAAATCCTTGCTGAAGTGAGGATTTAATAAAAATGTATTTGTAGAGCTTTTTAGCCCCAGCTAGTCACTCTCTTATCACTGCCTTTTTGTTTTTTAGTTTCTTGTGCAAACTATTAATTTTTCAAGATAATAACAGAGGGTTTGAAGGAATGACTTATGAAAATAGGACATCTTATTTGTGATATGAGGTCTGATCGGTACTTAACTACTCAAACTGCTGCTGGTTTTGTTGCCTAAGTAAAGTTTTCAGGGTTGGGCCAATTGCTTTAGAGTTGCTTTATAGAAGGGCTATTTATGACTATTGATCAGTGTTTTTTTTTAATCCTCTGAAACATTTTTTTTTAAGATATTTATAGTGTTACTCTAATTGTTTGGTTTGTTTTTTTTTTTTACAGCATTTGAAGAGGGGTGGAGGAGTGACTTTAAGTTCATTTCCTGGTTTTCCTATAAATTCTTGAGAGCTATGTCATACTACTCTCTGTAAATGATTGACATTAAACTGACCTTTATAAAGAAACCAAGAAAAATAAAACTTGTATTTAGGCCAATTTTTTGTCTTTGCTTTTCAATTTTGGGAAACACGTTATTTCTCCAAAACAATACAAGTTAATGTGCAGTAGAATTACAAGTTTTTTAGGCCAAATTATAATTTTAAACACACAGTATGATATTCTTTTTGTGCATTTAATTTTAAAACAAATCCTGTTCAGTGGGAAAAAAAAGTATTAATTATCTGAACAAAATTTAAAACAAAATTTGACCAAATTGCAACAATAAAATTAGACAGTAGATCTCAATTTTACATGTGAGAGCTTGTGATATTTTTTCTAGTTTTAAAATAGTGGATTCATTCCTTGAGACTAAAATCTTGCAGAAACAACAGTCAAATAAAAGATTGTGGAGAATAAAAGAAGTGACAGAGGCTGGAGAGAGGTGTTCGAGGAAGTATTCTCAGCTGTTGTTCACTTACTTCTGGTATTTTCCATTGTAGGTTTTTTCTAGATATTTTTCCATTACTGAATATATCAAAACAGTCATTGCTTAAGAATTAAACTAATCCAATGAAAGTTATAAACTTGGCTGCTTTCCTTTGATCTAGGGTGAACATTCAGATGAAGTCAGTAGGAAAACTGTTGTTCAAGTGGGAAAGGAGATACCAGCTTAATTCTTTAAATTTCCAAATACTGAAAAGATACAATATATGTCTTCTCAAATAAGTTTCTAAAACATTTTTAAATTGTTTGTTTTTCTTTCTAGAAATAAAAACAGCCCACCACCTCACCCAGTCCTGTCTTCCATATCAGTTCTTTTTTGCTATCATCTAGGAACTGCTGTAAAAGGCTCGTTTCTAATCACAATGCTGAGAATACCAAGGATTGCTCTCTTGTACCTTTATAATATCCTAAAAAAAAAGGTAGGTATATACTTCTGTAATGCTGTAAAAATAGTAGTTAAACGGTGAGATTCATGAAAAAAAATGTGAAGAATATACTTCTTGCTTAAGAATGAATGATACGATGTAGATTTTATACTTTATCCCATTTTCTTCATTAAGAAAGCTTTTTCCATTTGCTTCCTTTTTTTCTCTCAACTCAGATATTTTTAAAAGCAGAAAACACCAACATTAAAACCCACCTTTTTTTAGTGTTTATATATAAAGGTTTTTATGAAGGATAAAGGAAAAATTTGGCAGAATGCTCTATTTAAAATTTTTGCATCATAAATTTTAAAAAAACAAATGTAAGTAAGAACAATATCGTTGTATATAAAATATCTTATAGAAAAGATTTCATCTGCCTTGTAATATGAGTTTATAGAAAGAATGTATGAAATAAGAACTATTCCAGAGATTTGTGTAGGATCCAAACCACATCTTTTAAGATACATAAAAAATATAGCTCGGCTGTTTTGATTGTTGCTTGCCTTCTTTCTATATTTCATGCATCTCTGCATCTCTCATCTTCTGCTCTCTCATCTTCTGCAGTTCGTTTTGGCACTTTGGCAAGGAGAGCGAGCTGTCATGACTGCACAGCTCTGATGTTAGAGGAAGATTTAGGCAAAGTTTTTTAAATGTAGGTCTTCTCCTCTGGAGTTTACCTTGGCCTTGAAGCATGTTATGTATAGTTATGACAGGGTATTTACATTGACCATCTCTAGTACCTATGAGGCGTGTGTGTGAGCTATAGTTTGTGAATGCTTAAATAAAAGCCCCTTGTAATAAGATGCTTGAAAGATGTGTGTCTGGGTTTATGTCACTTTCATATGAAAGCCTTGGTTATAAAACTTGGTGAGTTGGGTCAACTAAGAACTTTGTTTAAAGATGATAGGTGGGATGAGTTGTGCTAAAAAGAAGATAGAGTATTTTCTGCCTCTGGAGGAAGCAGAATAAGTGGACTTGTTGGGTACGCACTTTTGTAATCTGAATAGCTGTAGAAGATTTAACTAGCAAAAAAAGATTATTTGTGTCTACAAGCTCSTTTTGGTTCAGTTGCCAAGAATTCAGCTGAGGATGTGACATGACCCATAGCTGTAATGGCTCCTAAAGAGGCTAGAAAGTGCTCAGGCCAGCCCGTGTCCCCAGTCCACAGAAGGTTCCCCCCACAAAGTAACCTTGCTCCTTCCCATGGGAGAAAGGACAGGCTATCTTTCCATTGAGGCTCTTTCCATAGAGAACCAGAGTAGTGGTACTAAAGGATGGAGAGGTGATGCTGCATTMGTGTAGAGCTCACCCAGACTTTGCCACCCTTGCAAAAAATGCTGCTGTTTTCCATGAACAGGAGGAAAAGTCTGGGGTCTGCAAGCTTGCAGGTAAATTCACAGATGTTTTCTACACAGCAGTCTTCAAGCAGGATCAGAGAGGAGATTGCAGTTGAAGTCCCTTGCTCTAGGTTTTTAACAAACAGTACTTACTGAGATTCATACAGTTTTAGTAAAATCATCTCTCCAGCAATACACGGCAAGATTAAAGTATTTCTCTGCTGTCAGGAGTTTCCATGTACAGTCACCATTTTAAATGAATTATTCCTGGAATATTTCCAGGAACTTCTTTGGAAAAAAGTTGGGAGGTTCGTGGTTTCTGCACGATCAATGGTAGTTGTGGGGACCTGAGGTTTTCGTATAGTGCCTGGAAGATCTCTGCTTTCCAAAACAAAACAAAAACATTCTGACCTCTGGAAAAAGAAGGTTAAAAAGACTCAAGTATCACTGAATTGAATTTCCTTTTGCTGAGAAAAACAGCCAGTTAAATTTGGAAGGCTACCATGACTACCAAGGTGTCTTTTGCTTGTCTTGCTTGGTAAAATCTTTATATGATGAACAGTTCTGAGCTCGTGATGTGATAGGGGTGGGGGGTAGAACAAACACCGAGCTTTTCTGCTCTGTTTTTAGTATGAAATTAATATAGATCAACGSTCTATGAATGGTCTGTTCTAATACATGCTTTTTCCTCCTGTCCTGAAAAATGAATGTATGCTCTGAGTCAATACACACACACACATATACAAGTCCTTCTGCCTATTCTTTTATTTTTGTTCATTAGGGTATCAGTCATTTCAGAACTGTGAAGGTTTTTTGATAAACAAAGTTAAAAATCTGCCAGTGTACTCCCTGATCACTGCAAAGTACTGTAAGGGTTACTGACTTGCCTGCCTGTTTTGTTCTCCAAGCAGCTGTTAGCTCACAARGCTGCTTGCAGCACTTACTTTCTTTTCCCAGAGAAGAATCCTTCATCCACAGGAAGGAAAAAAAATATGCTCAGCTCATCAGTCATTTATACTGAAGGATCTGAATTAAAAACAGTTTCTATAATCCAAAAGGAAATATCTTCTGCCTAAGTGAATGCTTTATTAGAAGAGTCAGTCACCTGTAAAGCAAGTTTTTCTAAAATGGCAGTTTTGTTTGAGTCTAAATCTGTGTCCAGTAACCAAACATTTAATTTTATTGCAGGAGAGTGCATGTGCAAAGTGCCTGTTCAAGTGCTGTGTCTGCTGGTCTTGGTGCCAGGAAAGTTGCTTAAGATACTTTAACCAGGTACACTCTATCATCTCTCTATCACTCAACTATCTGCATACTTAGTCTAGAAACCGTGTGTGTATGCTAGCTCTGTTTAGCACGACTAAAGCAACATCCAGTGCATGCAAGCCACAGTTACCTGCTGGCCACCTAAACTGAACAAACAAAAAAGTTTTGAAGTGTAGATGGAACTTGTTGCAAAGAAACAGGGAATTGACAAATGTGCAAGGTTTTAGAAAACTTGTTAATACAGCTTGAGATAGCCCTTTCGGAGGGCCACTTGCTATTTCTGAAGGTAAGAAGACTTAACATTTTGTTGAGTTGAGCCAGACAGACTACTGAAATACAGAGGGTCCAGGAGGAAGGAAGCAATGAAGAAGTAAGAAACCCACCTGCAGATGTGTCATTAAACTAGGTACAGTATTTTCCACCTGAAAGTCCTGAATAAAGAAACTTGAACTCCTGGCTGATTTCCATTATCAGTATATCTGGGAATATGATCCATGATGAAAAAGACAGATGATATAATATTCTCTTTCTTTGAAAGACATCTTTTTTTTGTTAGCAGTTTTGTTTCAAAAGTGTTTTTATTGGAAATGGACGATTTCTGACATACAGCAGTTTTTCAGATACTTGACTCCTACTTTTTCCGTCCTGATCCTTTTCTCCAAATGTTTTCCAGCTCTATATACGTCATTGTAAATAGTTAATTTTTCTCTTTGTCAGTCCCCTTTTGTTATCTCTGGTGACTGTGGTATTCTTAATGTGAAAGGGAATCAGATGTTCATGCTGATTCCTAACTCTCTGACTGTTGCATTCTTTGTTCTCCTCGCTGAGGGCAGTAGTGACGTAAACAAGACAATTCTGATAAAGGGTCTGACTTCTCCTCTAAAGTAGGTGCATAAATTAAGATTAATCTTGGACAACTACAAAGAGAAAGCTTTTCACTTAGTTCAGCCTAGATTAGATATTTGTGCAGTGAA
Source organism: Oceanodroma leucorhoa (assembly GCA_030449065.1). NCBI lineage: Eukaryota > Metazoa > Chordata > Aves > Procellariiformes > Oceanodroma > Oceanodroma leucorhoa. Next base: position 12,308,926 of record JASVER010000010.1, read on the forward strand.
ATCTCTGGTTCTAGATGATGAATTTTCCAGACTTACATTTTTTAGGTAGATCTTATGGTCACTGACTTGGTGAGGAATCTCAAAGTTCATTTTGACTGCAGGCTTTCCATTTGTAGTCACCCTTTCCCCTTGGCTTCCTGCCTTTCAAAGAGATATCCAGCATCCTAGTGTTTACTTTCTCCAGCTGTTGTATGCTATGTGTTTGTTAAAAGAAGAATTAATTACTGTAATGTTCTTCCTTTTGTTTCAGAAGGCTGTATTGTAGCTCTTGTTGCCTTAAAAGATTTCCTGTTTCCTAATCTATTGTAGGCAAATTTCTGGTTTTATACGAGTTGTGGTTTTCAATCTAATGGTCGTAATACTGTGTTTGCTGTTAGATAATTGTTTATTTGAACATCTTTTTGGCAAAGATGGTGGTGTTCCACATACTCCAAATCCAGGGCAATTTGGGCGAGCGTTAGAGGAGAAAAAAAGCAAGAACATGCTGTAATATTTTAATAGAAATTTTATCTGTATGAACGGGTAACATTGGTCTCAGATTATTGCATTTCATAGAGTAATTAATGTATCTAATTAGTTTTTTCTTTCTTTCCTATAAAGAATGTAGTCAAGCCTGTTTCTTCAATTTTGTAAAAATCTGTGGCCAAATGTAAAAAAGAAAAAAAAGGGGGGGAGAAGACAAGTCTGCAGTTTTAAGCAGCTTAACATATGGCTTGATGAACTGAAGTACTGAACTCTTAAGAGCTCTTACTGGGATCAGGGAAAGCTGCTGGGGACAGCCTTGAAATTTCACATAGGTGTTGAACATGGACTTGAGCGCAAGACTTGGGAGGGGTTAAAAAATTGCTTGTGCCTATGTTTCTAACATTTTGAAAGTATTTTTTAGTTCAGATTTTGATTTTTGTGTGAGTTGAAATTACTGAAATGTGGAACAGCTGTTACAAAAGTTGGTCCAAAGCTCATTTCCTTACTATATTTTTGCCTTTTATTCTAGTATTACTTTCACTATAGTAATAAGCATATAATTACCTGAAACTCTAAAAAAAAAAAAAAAAAAGGGCAAAAAAAAAAAAGCCTTCCCCATCACTTCTGCACTATTTCCTTCAACCTGTTGTTATATTGCTTAGATGATTTAAATTCTTTCTGCTCCTTCATTCACAAGTTTAATCAGGATTAAACAGAGCCCCTTGTTCCCCCTGTGGGGAACTTGCAGATGAGAAACAAGTGCTGGAGGAAGTAACGCTGGTGATAGAGTGTGAGCTTCTTTCTTCCCATGCAGTTATCAACCAAGTGCTCTGTTACGTTATCAAAGAGTACTTTTCAGGCTGAGGTGCCATCTTTCAGGTGGGATTAACACTGACCTTGATAGTTACATGCACCGCTGAAGTGACTCGTTCTCTGCAGGCTCAGCTAAGTTTTGTTCAGCTCTCCTGGAACTTAACTGAAACAGGGCCAGAAGGGTACCCTGTCGTCGTTCCATCGTGACGGAGTGCTGCGCTAGATGCTGACAGTTGCCATATTTCCAGTGGCGGTTGTTGGAGGAGGGGTAATGTAAACCCAGCATCCTGTGCAGATTGCAATGTGGATAATTACATTCTGCCTTCCTAAATTTCTCTTGGATTTGCAACTGGATCCTGTGCTAAACTGTGGTGTAGTGTTGCTATGTGCTGTTAAACAGTTCACTCCTTAAGCTGTTCCATTTCAGTCATGGGCAAAGTGATTCATGTGTGTGTATAATCCATTAGTAACAATTGTAAAGCACTCTGGGTTCTATCTGGATGAAAAGTGCTTTGTGAATATAAAGTCATTATCCTTACTTGACAGTTCTGTTTGCCAACACTTGTCAGAATTACCACAGATTTTTCATCTTCTGGCTCTGATGGTTTCAGTATGTTCCAGATAAACATATCCAATCATCTCAAGCAAAATCTGGGAGATTGAAATTTCTCTTCCGTAAAAAGAATATACTATTTTTTTTAATGTGGTTTGGGAGCTACGAGGTCTGTCTGTCTCCTGCTTTCTTAAATTGTAGTGGCAGTCTTAACTTTTGATACATCAAAGCACTTGCCTTTTTTTTTTTTTTTTTTTTTTTTTTTTTTTTCTTGTTGCATTTTTTTTTTTTAAAACAATATATCTATTTCAGGATAGCTTTGCTTTTCTGTGTCTGCTTTGAGTTCATCCGCAGCCAGTTGGCAAGCAACCGCTCCCAAGTGCAGCACATGGATTTCTGGAGGAGTTGCTGAGCAGTATGTGGTTTCTCTGTTTTCATCGGTGCAGTTACTTGCAGTGTAGCRTTCCGGGCCCTGTGGTAGCCATGACTGGAGCCGGCAGTGTGTTAGCCTGCCTTTGGTGCTGAGACCCTTCACTGATACTGAAAGCCAGCAACTGCCTAGTGTGAAAAAACAGAATCAAGTCTGTCTGATGGTCATATATCCACGGCRGTTGGTTGTCTCTTAAACTTTGGATGGAAGCCTATCAGGAGGTTACGGTTAAATGCCTTGTGGAGAAGTGACCTAGATAAAACCCAAATTCATGTATGCTAATGTAAGTACAGTTCTCCTCTGCACTGCCAAACACATTGTGCCTCACCCCATCAAGTACTTCTTTTTCCTCCCAAAAACAATACTACATTTTAATGTTACTGGCAAAATTGCTTCTAGATGTTAAGCTAAATTTTCAATCATCTTGAAAATACAGTTGGCTAAAATGTTCGTCTTCAGCAAAATTGTATTTTAAATATGTTTGTTTTCCCTCTAGAGGCTTTATGTATGCGATAACAGGAAATAAAATTCCTTGGGTCTTTACTTGCTCTGTAGGGTGCACCTTGTAGGGGATAGAGATGAACAAGGCTGACCAATTCTTGCTTTGATAACTTTCTCCTCTCCCCTATCCCATTTAAAAAAAAAAAAAAAAAAAAAGAGAAAGAAAATAAAAGGCAATGAAGCAAGTGACCAATAATTCAGTGCTTTTAAGCAGAGCGATTTAGGAACAACTCTCTAGAAATGTTCAGTTTGATTTTATTTCAGAAATCCCAAATAAGAACATTGTCACACTAACTGCAGAAGCCACTGTAAGCAACACCAGTAATGATGTAATCATTACGCAATGGGAACTTAAAGCAGGATCCTTATGGTCCAACCCCTGTGGTTGAAATGGAGCCCAGGTGTAGCAGTGCAATGCTGCAGGAAAGGACACCCAACTACCCTCTGAGGAGAAAGCTGTGTTGGTCCTACCCACTGGATGACAGCCATGGAGGGAGTAGATGACACACAGGGTAGGAAGCAAGGAAATTTGAAGGACAAGATTTTCTCCAGTAAGTCCAGACTGCAAATATAAGGTGGAATAGAAATAAAGGAAATTTGTGCTTCTTGGACTACTTGGGAAAATGCAGGAGGCTATTGAAGAGTTTCTTACGGATGGTAATTAGCCTAAAAATCAAAAATAACCGTTTCTGTATTAGCTGTGTGCTTATTGGTTGGAAGTGGGGGAGGAGAATATTCCCTGTATGTTTGTCAACCACAGGGCAATAGCCTTTAGTTAACAAGGCTCCAGAAAGGGCAGGTTCAGTCCTGGAAGGTATGAGATTAAATACTTGCACCAGAAAAAGGGGGATAAATGCCACTGGACAAGTTGCTGGTTAGGTGATCAGGCTTATCTCACAGAGGGGACTGGGGTATCCTGGTGTGTCTACTTCGACAAATGAAAGATAAGAGCAAGCCCATTGGCCATCTATGAGTATATCAAGAAGAGAAACAGCAGGGAGGGGTAAGAGCCAAGACAAGATCAGCAGAAGAATGAGTAGATGTAAACTGTTCGTGAGTAAATGTTGTCTGGAAGTTGCAAGAAGGTTCCTAAGGACCAGAGGGACAACTGCTGGAATAGCTCCAAGTGTTAAGGGCTGGGAGAGGGAAAAGCCCTAAGTAGTTTAAAGAGGGAGCTTTCCACTTAAGAGAAGAAATCGTATAATGTGCTAGTCTGAAATAGCCAAGGACTGGAGTGGCTGAAAGTCCCTTCCAGTCTTACATGTCCTCATCTCTTCAGTGGGGCCTCACAGGCCCATGTTGCTCTAATTTCCCACCACTATCTGAGAGACATGATACCGCTTTCTCACCAGGTCACTAACTGCTGTACAGCAGCCACAGAAATGTCATTGCCTCTTGCTGCCACTGGATTTTGTTTTCTGAGGGGATTCCACTGGCGGCTGTGACACTTGCAAGCTAAGACACTTGGAAGTCCAGCCTGAGCTGCACAGTGTTGCACTGGGTGTAGCTAACCAGGGCAGCCCCCAAGAGAGTTGGCAGCAACAAGATGAGTTCAGGCTGAAAATACCAGCAGAGCAGAAAAAGCTGAAGTGGGATGCGAGACCAGCATGTCTCCTGCTTCTTTTTTAAGAAGATTCTGTTGCTATGGCAATCCTCTCTTCCCCAAGCTCTTTTTATTAAAGCAAGTCCTAGAAGGGAGGACTGAATTCAGCTATCACACAAAGTAGCAATTATTCTCAACAATTGGGGAACTTATGGCCTGGATCTGAGCCACCGTGCCTTTCTCATGGAACTAGCAGGTCAGTTTTTCCAAGACCCTTGACATTCTGTGTTGTGAGGCACAGAAGGCTGTATTCTTTAAATAGTTTTTTTTGCGTACTGTGGTATTTGGAAATATGTAAACATTCACATTCCTTTTTTATTCGTCCTGACACTGAGAAAACTCATGTCTAGTTCCCAGGCTCCAAGCCAGAGGAGCCTTGTGTTCTTCACAAAGGTGGTGATACAGACCCARCTTGCTGGTGCAAGGATAAAGAGTGTTCCTGACTCACTATCTCCCACGGTTTCTGATCAATGGTATGCTATCGATGCCATTATTACTTGCTTGTTACCATAGCAGAGACTACCATTGTAAAACATCAATTCATTAAGCAAAGATAAAAACCGTAATAGCTATATTGGGCCAGACTGAGTCTCCACCTAGCTCAGTATCCCATGTCCAACAGTGGCTGTGAGTGAACGCTAAGGTAGAACGAGTGTATATTTCCCTGTCCCCATGTTGTTTCTCAGTCTGTGTTCAGCTAGGGACTTCTTGAGCCGAGTCTGTTTTCTATGTGTTTAATAACTCTCAGTGGATTCCTTGTCCCTGAACTTTCCCAATCTCCCTTGAGCTCATGCAAACTTTTAGCAGCTAAAGCATCCTTTGTCCAGCAGTTCACAGCTTACAGACTTGCAGTGAGAAGAAACACCACCTGTTTTCAGATTTGGCTCCTACTACTTCGTATGGTCCTCACCCTGCCTAGTCTTTGTTCCGGAAGAAACAGTGAGCCATCTAACCCTACCTACCCTCTCAGCATTTCTCATGATTTTGTAGCCCTCTTACCACATCCTCCTTCAGTCATCTCTTTTCCAGACAGAAGAGTCTGGTTTACTCGGTTGTTCCCCAGACAGAAGACATTCCATACCTTTTGGATCATTCCTGCTGCCCTTCTCTCAAACATTTTGAAGTCCACTAAAGCTTTTGTGCATGGGAAAAGAGAATACATTCTGTAGAAAAACACATTTAAATAAACTGTTCCTAAATGATAGCAGGTTCTTAACTGACCATGGTCTACCATCTTAGCCTTCGCAACTATCTTTTCTTTGAAAGGGATTGGGTTGTTGCACATACCCTGCAACTGGAAAATTAATKGGATATCTAAGCTTCTTAGTCCAAAGTCCAAAATGATTTGCCAATATTGGTAATAGCTTATGTGTGTTAGGTGTTCTTCGGCAGGTAAGGATGGGAAATCATTTGAGCTCATTTCTGTGCAACTCTGAATTTCATGGAAACATACATTTGCTTATATGTTAGACRTGTATTTTGTTACTGAGAATGTGTAGATTTCTATTTGGCTGGATGGGATCAGGGTATGGGGTCTGTATGGGAAACTTGAGAATTGTGAGGAAGGTGTATGGAGCCACAGTCTAGGCTGAACAAGAAAACCTCCAAATTTTTTTTTTTCCTCAGAAATATATTTTTTGCCTGAAAGTAGAGATCGCTTGGTTAAGTCTTCAGCTTGTACTGGTAACATTCTTGTTTCACCTATGTCAATGACTAGGTTTGTAGCCTTCAGCAGTTCATTCTTTTTTTGTCTCTCTCTTATTCCTTCTATAATGTTGGATTATTACCTGGCTGCCTTTCTTGCTTGGATGTTATGACTAGCTGATACTTACATGATTTGTTGAAGTTGTAATTGTTATAAATGCCATTTTTTATCAACTGGTTTGTAACATGACAAACCCCTATGCAGGTAGTATTCAGTCTCCAGCATTATTTTTAGTCTTTCCAAGATAACCGCTCTAGTTAATAAATATCAGAAATTCTTTTCGTTGCACATTCCTCGGATACCAAGGTGGCTAATTCAAGAGTGCAAACAAATGGTTATTTATTTTAAGTTTGGAAACAATGTTTGTACAAGTGCACATGCATTTTCAGCATTCTTTTTAATTTTTAGAACAGGACATTTTTTGTCATTTATAATGAATACAGAATCTCCATTTAATTTATTGGCAAAATTTATACTGAGCTCACCAGATCAGGATCTGCTCTGTGAATTTAGTTCTTAAGGGACAGAAACAAACTTCGCAGAGCCTTTTCCACTTTCTGTCTCCATTTCATGTCTGTTAATGGGGATGATGAACCAGACTTAACTCACAGCACGTTATAAAGATAGCTCTACCCGTGTTTGAAACACGCAGTGACAGCTACAGAGGGGGGACAGAGAGGGAGCTTGACTTGGGGCCRTCTGCCCCACGCCTGTGCCCTGGGGAGACGGGGCGAGCTTGCAGGCCGGCTGGGGGGTTTCCCCACRCCGCTTACAAACCTGGCGGGCTGAGCGAGGCGGGTGGGACAGGGGTGCAGCTCTTTCGGGGGTGCAGGCCACCAAGAACGCAGAGGTATTGTAGTGAATGCCTGACCCAGCCAAAGGGCACGCCTCCCTGCCCGCCCTGTTGCTGCGCTCCCCGGGGAAAGGAGCAGCTCACTGTAAATGCAAGTTAGCACAGAAAGCATTTTTTCCTATTTAGGAATGAAGCGAACTTGCTTGTTTAAACAAATTTTTATGCAGACACTCTACGTGTTTCTGTAGAGTTCAGTGGAGTCTTTGATTTTTCTTAGAGTAGGCAATAAATCCATGGTCTTTATTTATACTTTTACTATCTATGGATGTATTTGCTACTATGTAAGTACAATATTTACAGGATGTCACTGTTTACTTCTACTGCCTTTTTGCTTGCTATCAGAGAAAAAAAATCCTTTGTCATATATAAAATAAATAATATCCACAATAAAGAGACAAAGGATCTTTGACTGCTTTTAATTTCTTTCTTTCTCTGTAATATTTTAAGACAATGTCAATATAGTTTTGCTACACTACAGTATGTTACAGAAGTTGCGATGGGGTAAAATGGGACTCTGCAGAAATAAATTTTCTCTGCCTTCAGATATCTGAAGCTATTTTATATTTTGATTTGTAAGTGAGAAAAAACAGATCTTTGAACAGGGAGTATTTTGCAGCAGATCAGTATAATGCACTTTCAGCAAACCAGTTATTTGTTTTTCACTTCCGGGTGAAGCAGAAAGTAATCTAAGCACCAAGTACATGTTGGGGTGTATAAATTCCTTCAGAACAGTAATCCCTTGCACACTGTGGTTCTTACTGACCGTACCAGATGCAACTAATGTTTTATGGCATAATCCACCTTCTAATATTTTGAGTAAAGGGAAACTACTCATAGGACTTGCTGGTAAAATTCAGCATACGTTTCAGGTATCTTGGGTGCTGTGTTTCTTAGCTGATATTTTGGACACAGTTTCAAAACCTTGTTGAGGAGTTCCATAAATGGATCAATGTGTATGCCAAGTCATGCACARCAAGTGCTAAAATAATGCAATCCATGAAGGTAAATATTCTGTCCTCCCCTCCTATCTTGGCAAGTTTCCACAAAGAGAAGTCTTGTAAAATTCTCAGTACCTTAAAAAAGTGTGAGTGCTGCTACTGTCTCTTGAAATTGTTTGTTGTTTTTTTGGTTTTTTTTKGTTTTTTTTTTTTGTGACTTAATACTCACTGGTCTAGTCCAGGACCCTTTAGCTGTTCTTTTACAGTCATTTTCACAATTGGTTTCACCTTTCATGAAAAGGTTTATTTTATGGCTATAGCCATAAGCGTGAATTTTAGTAGCATATGAATAGTTTGAAAGGGCTTTTTAATCATCAACTTTTAAATGATTTGATAACTACATAACTTGATTGTTCCACTTACATAGTTTGCCAGCAGTCTTGGAAGTAGATTCATAGAAAATAAGCAAGTAAGTTTGGATAGTGTGACTCCAGGTAAGTAAGTGTTTTGTGGTAATTGTGTCGTATTCATTAACAAAAATTAGGGTAGAGAACTTTGGTGTTTTAAAATAAATTGGATAAAGGTGGGTTCAGAAACGTAGTCACTCTTCTAGCATTTGCTGACGGTGGAAATTATGTAGAAAAAACTATTTGAAGTTAGAAGTATAGTTATTGTAGTCACTTAAAATAAAATTGCCATATTATACAAAATAACTCTTTATTTGGAAATACTGACTTTATGAATATAGCGTTTAAGGCTTTGTATTTTGCTGAAGTAAAATCTAGATTATAAGAGTCTTTCCTCTCTCACTGCATTATTATCTTCTCTCATTTCAGCATGCATACACAACTACAGCCATAAATGGGACAAATTTTTGTACGTCAGCAAAGGATGCTGTCTTTATTTTGGCAAAGAATTCTGCTAAACTTGCATCCATTAGCTGTTTTGGAGATTTTATCCTGTTTCTAGGAAAGGTAAGAGTAAGGAAAGTACTGTTCTGAAAGAATGGTTTGATTCTCTTTTGTTATACCTAAAGTAAATAAGGATTATCTTTGTTAAACTCAGTGTTGTTAATGCTGTAAAATGAGTTCRGGAGAGAAGATAATGTTTGAGCAATTTAATCCTTGTCATAGTTTATACAGAGTTGTTTAATTGTATTACAGTAGTGTCCTTGGCGCCACTCTTACAGTTCCCATTGCAACGAGTCTTTGGTAAATATATAGTAAAAGATTGCTTCTGCCCTACACAATTTACACGCTGAATTGAACACAAAGTGTGACAACTATTTGATCCCAGAAACTGCATAGTATCTCCCAGATGAGATGTGCTGTTAAAATACTGGCTGTAATGTATTTGCCTTAGGGTTTTGGGGGTTTTGTTTTTTTTAAGAAACATTTCTACATTATTAATAAGGCTGCATTTCTCTCTTGGTGCCCTTTACAGGTGTTTGTTGTATGTTTTACTGTTTTTGGAGGATTGATGGCGTTTAACTACCATCGGGAATTGCAAGCTTGGGTAGTTCCTCTGTTGCTGGTTGGATTTTTTGCCTACCTGATGTCCCACAGCTTTCTGTCTGTGTTTGAAGTGACAGCAGATGCCATGTTCCTTTGCTTTGCTATTGATATGGAAACAAATGATGGATCTGCAGAGAAGCCATACTTCATGGATCAGGAACTGCTGGTAAACCTCAGTGATAACAGCAAAGATATTTGAGCCATTCTAAGCTTTTGGGGGCCTTTTTTTCCGCAAGACCTAGTAATTTAAACCCACAACCTGTGCTATTTCCTTTCCAACACCTTAGAACAGGATGGGCTTGGGGATACAAATCATATGCGTATTTATAAACTGAAGTAAATGGCTCCCTCTGGCTCCTGTGTGCTACCTATGATCTGCTGCCGCCTTTTAGATCATACTCTGTAAGTAATGGCCGACTTTTTAGGCCTTATTAGATATATGTTCAATATATTGTTGGTAATTAAAAAATATGAGTAGATAAATGAGCTAGCTGCAAAGACTGACCCCTGGGGTGCCCTAAGATTAGATGTCTATATTTGTTGTGACTTACTGTATAGTGACAAGCAAAAGTAGACAACAYGGAGCTTCTTGTTGCCAGCAGCAGGTCAGGTATCCATCTACATCCTATGGATGCTGTAGTTCTGAACAAACTTAACGCAAACTCAAGTTGCTCTGCGTTATACCTATACAGAGTCTTTTGCCAGAATACTGTCTTCTGTCTCTTGATTAAATTCTTCTGCCTCTGGACTGATTGTTCTGTGTCTTTACCCTCATAATTACTATATTGTATTACAAGCATTTCCGTGGAGAATCATTATGTAGCTAATAGTGATGGAGAGCTTTAGTTAATAGCTGTAGCTGAAGCATTTGAATGTATATATGCCATCCCTTTCATATTAAGAGAATATTTGAAGATGCAGATGTTTTTTCCTTTCATGCTATTTTTGCCAGTTCTGTCTTTTCCTTCATAAACTGTGCGACAAAGAAGATTTTAGTGATTCATGAAAAACAAACTCAGCAGCCAGAATAGCTCATATGATACGAATCTTCTGGATGGATTTCTTCAAGACAGTGTCAGAAGAACTGTTTTGGTTTTTTTTAATGCTGCTGTTAGTTTCCCTGTAATATTCATAGAATTTTGTTGAGAACAAAAAGGCAGCCTAAAGACAGGCTTAACCCTTTGTACAGAAGAAAGCAGAGAGATGTTCTTTGGCCTTGATTCAGAACAGTACTTAAGCATGTGTCCCGAATAGGAATATGTTACTGAATGGAAAACTCTGAAGCCTTGACCTCTGTTCTTCTCCCTCTGTTTTGCCAAATGCTAAAATACTTCTTAAGCCAGTTCTCCTTCACGAAACARACAGAGGGTTTCCTTTCTCCACTTCCAAACTTTGTGGTAGTTTCTCTTTAACTCTGGTCTTAATTCCTTGTAATTAGCCATGCCCTAGGGCCTCGGGTGAAGAGAGGACTTCCCACAGGGGTAAGGAGTCTTCCAAGCAGGGCAGGCTGTGTAACCTTGTATGGAAAAACTGGGGGCAGCACAGCCAAACTCCTCCTCATTGCATGATCAAGAGTAGGTTTGCTCACATAGCCAAGAACTTGGGAGTTTCCCAACCCATGAAGGCATTTGACTTGGGACGTCTGTTTTGCAGTCGGGTTACAAACATCTGGGGGTGGAAGGGAGGATCTGTGGCCCTCAGGACAATATGCGGCAGTGGGCGGAGAGCTGGGTGAGGGTTTTCAGATAGCCAGAGTCCTCATTCCTGTAGTAGGAGATGTAACAGGGATTCTTGATTCATCCTTCACAGTTGCATTCATCGCCCTTGCTGCCTCTGCAGCGTCCCTCCCGGTATCGCTCAGTGTCATCCACCTAGGAACCAGCTACAGTTTCTTAGCTCCGGGCTAATTATCTTCCTTTACCAGATGTTTTTTATTTACATAATGGTTTGCATTCCCAAATGATCTCACCCTGGTTTTTGCTTGTAGACCTTTGTGAGTCAGAGTAACAAGTTAACAGAAGGGCAAAAGCACAGAAGTATGAGACCTTTCCGGGACAATGAAGATGGGACAGAGCTCCAACCTATGGTGAGACAGGAGTGCGGGATATGTATTTGTCTGCCAGCAAATGTGTTTGCCTTTATGTCCCAAGAAGAATGGATGTAGGCTGTCATGTATCTCCTGATGTCTCACAGCAACCAACATGCTGTACCCAGTAGCCTGTTCTTCCTTCTGTTGCTTTTCCTCCTCAGGAAACCCTCTGCTGGTGCAAAATGGATGGATCAAATAGTTGTTCTCATCCTTCTTCCCGTTCCCCAGTGTGCCCAGCAGAGGAAGAGAAAGATTCGACAATGGCAAGGGGGTGGGAGATAAATCCTATTCGGATAGTCCTTCACATGTCTGCTGTAGGGAAGTCAGAAGAGTGGTGGGCTACTTGATTTCATGCTGGAACTGCTGAAGTTCAAGAGCTGTAAGATAAGAGCTTCGAGGCCTTCCCTCGCCATCTCCACCCTTTTGCTTGCTTTCTTTTCTATCAGTGTATATATTTATTTACTCTGTCTTAGCTGGGGTAAAAAGGCTGAGGTGCCAGAAGGGAGCATCCCCCCACACCCAGGCTTGGGAAAGTCCTGAGAGTAAATGCTCACTAACTGACATCTGAAAAAATACTGCAAATTGCCCAACCTGAAAAGCTGACCCAGCAAGTTCAGAATCTGGGCTGATTTTCCCCCAGCATCAGAGGGGGCGAAGACAGGACTGCTGGAGGAGGATTCTGCAGCAACAGCTACTCTGGCACCTACGCCTGCTGGACACTACTGCTAGTGTCTTGTGTCCTCCTAGCTGCTTCTTACTCGAGCGTAACAGATGTTGGTGATTTTTCTGGGTCTGCTTTCAAGAGGTACCAGGCTCTAGCAAACTCTCACGCAATCTTGTGGGCATTCTGCTATAGGCAGTTGGGCTACAGAGCACTGCTTCCATTGATTGCTACAGTGAGGGATAGTTGTACTTGATTTTTTCATTGTTTGGGTCTGTTATTGCATTCTTCAGTAATTTTTTGCCGAGCACAGAAACCGGGGGGGCAGTTATTCCCTGTGAGACGACTGTGGATTTGAGACACAAAAAAACCTTAATTATTTTCCCAGTTTACTCTTACAACAGATGCAGCAACAGGACTAGTGCTACACATTGTTTGACTCCGTTTTTCTCTCGTCGTAGACTGGAATTTGAAGTGCACTGGGAAGTATGAAGGCAGACCAGCAATAGCAAAAACAGTCATAGAAGAAAAGTAAAGGTTACCAATACCCCAGGACAAACTATTAGTTCTTTAAATCTCTGTTGTACCTTCTGCACTGGTAAAATGACACACAATCTGTTTGTATAAATAATGTATTTTGTGTGTCAGCACATCTGATTTTTATTAATATACTTGTTATGATGGTCTGGAAGTTGTTAATAAACAAACTCCTCCTAAATTTCTGTGTTGTCAGACTAAAAATACTAAGTCGAGAAGGTCATTGAGCTGTCGTTTTTAGCTTTTTGGTGTGTCAGCTAACATCGATTTTTTCGTCCCTGGATCAGTAAATGTAGAAACATTTGCAGAGGAGGCACTCTGAGATGTCTGTTTCCTGATTTATTCTGTATATCTGAACAGCCAGTGCAACCCATTAAAGACAGCAGTGAGCTCATTGATGGAAATTACCATTGGTAGAAATTCTCTGTAGTCAAGATAATTAACGGTTATGAGGTAGGTGTCCTTCTTTTAATTATACTGTTTTGGGAATGGTTTTTACAAGTCAGTATYATAAACTACCCATTGGCTTCTCTCCAAAGGGCAGATGAGGAATAGTCCTTTTTTTGTAAATAAAAATAAACTATTACCTTCCCGTTGCAAATGAAAAGACAAAGGAAGCAGAAAAATTTGTATCTGGATTTAAAGCTTGACAAAGAAGTAGCAGATGAGCAGTGGCTGGACAGAAATAAGATAAAAGGATGCTATAAATAATACTTTATAGAAATGTTAGTTGTAACATGGATGTGAAATACAAAATCTCATGGAGGAATGTAGAGAAGACTGTCGGGGCTCTAGTCAGAAGAGGTGTACATAGTAAGTGTAGACACTTTTTAAAAAAGTAACTTGGTAACAGTCTGTCAGCATTTTCTTGCAAGCAATTCTGATGCTTGTTTAAATTTTGTACCCGGCCCTATAACTATATAATTATAACTATTATGTAGTTATAATACACTTTCATGGGCTCCACTCGTTCTGAGTATGGGGTGGTTTTAGATTTTACTCAGTGGAACATGATTTTATTCTCTTTGTTCAAAAGCTCCTTTAACATTTTGTTTGAGGAGGGAAGATGACTCCAGCCAGGGATTTCAGTAAAGTACACATCAGCATTAGGAAGTGAGACATTACTGCAGGTATGTGACTCATAAGCTGCTAGAAAGAACAGATTGATAAACCTTTGATTAGTCACAGTTTGGAAGTGACATACAGAAAAGCTCATTGGTGGCCTGAATGACAAATCTGTTTCAGCTAAATGCTGTATCTCATCTCCTGCTGTTGAAAGGAGACTAGTTATCTGCTAGGGAATGCTAAGAAGTACTGGCTTTTTGTTCTTCATTTAATTAACTTTTGTCCGGTTTAATATGAGCCACTTCAAAAAGTTGAGGACTATGGGGTAGATGATGAAAAGGGGAAAGAAAAAATTACTTTCTGCCAGGCAGGTGAAGCTGGTCATTGTTGTGTCAACAGCCTCCAACTGTAGCATTCCTGTGTGGCAGGAGCCCTCACCTGAGTTAGAGGGATAAAGCACCCCTACAGAAGCTGATGCCATTTAGCGCTCGTTTCTCACTGCTRCCTTCCCCTGCAGGATATTGTAGTCAGGCAGGGATAAAGGAGATGGGGGGCGGGATGCAGGCACAGCTCACCGGAGTACATAGTTAGTACTAGTGCAGGTACTGATACTTGTCCAAGCCACTTCTGGTATTTCAGTGTCTGCCTTGCAAAGCAGCCCAATACTGTGTGGACTCTTCTTCCCTGCAGCTATGGAAGATTGGATTCAGAGGAATGAAAGGTACTTGTATAACTATATTCCTTAAAAATCAGAGATGGGGACTACTGGTGTCTGTATACCAGGAAATGTCTAAGCATTACAGCGTATTGTTTTAAGCAAGGCAGTTTGCATTTGGTCTTGTTTGGTGTCTACTTCAAACTCTCAGTTATGATTCCACTGGATACCTCTGTGGATGAAAGAAAACAGGCATACTGGGAACAGTTTTTGTGTGGTTTTGTTTGCTCTGTTCAAGTACATACATAATAAATGTGTGCAATCAGTTTAAAGCATAAGTTTTGGAATCAGAAAGAGTAGGAGGGCATGGTTCAGGCCTTCAAAAAGAGACCTGCTTTCACCCAAACTATGAAAGCAACACAGCTTTTGTTGTTGATCGTAGCACTGCTTTTCAGCATTCAATACAGTAGCTCTAAATTGTTAAATGGTATTATTTTTGAAGGGGGGGAAATAGTATAGTTCAGGAAGAGTAGGTCTTAACAGACATCTTAGTAGTAATTCTCTTGCCTCAGATGCAGGGTTTGGACCAGTGACCTCCAGAGGTCCTTTCAAATTCTTTGAAATAAATAAGCTTAGGACTTACTCAACAAATAGGTCAGCTGAAAGTCAGATCACCACATCACACCCAAAGATGATAGAAACTAATGGAGCAAAGCACAAACAATTTCTAGGCTTGAGGGAAAAATCCTTTACAAGTCTAGAACTTGAAGGTGTAAAACATTTTATATGTTAATGCAAATAAGTTTAATCTGCAGTAAATACTTTCAAAATACCTTTATTTTTTTAACAGAAGTTAGGATCAGCAACAGTGGCCCCCATTAATAGCATACTCTCTTTTCTCCTGTTAAAAACAGCCCAGGTAGATTAGTACAGCCTGTCTGCACTCCATGGTGAGGAAGAAAGCACCTTCCATTTAGGAATAAAGCTCTGCTGTCGGATTGCCGACCAGCAGGCACAGAGATTGGAATATCTCTTTACATACTCTAAAGCAAGGGTGTTTAGAGTTCTCAAAGTGAGGGTATGAAGGTTATAGGCTGAAGCAGAGGCAGCATTAAATGTGTGCAGTTCCTCATTTGCCTTAAGAAAAGAGCAGGGATTTAGTGAACAGCTAAGGATCTCCGGTCATGACCTCACAGTCATGTAGAGGGGAAGTGAACTCTGCTGTAAAGGAGCTACATTCCTTTCCTGTTAAGTCACTGTCACTCACTCCCAGGAGATTTTTACAAGGTTGTTGGATTAAATCCCATGGAAAAGAACACATGAACTGCAACAGACAGCAGTTCTGCATTACCCTTAACACAGGCAAAGGTGATGCTGATTTGGGAATAATTTCTGTGGCATCTAATCTTTAAGAATGGTAGCATAACAAATGAGACAGGATCTTCTACATAGCTTTAAGAAAAAAATATTTATTTATAAAAATACACTGGGATCAGTTTGAGAAGTGTGGCAATAAATACAGTTGAAGGAAGAAAAAGCATTTCTACATGGTTATATTATGGCACAATAAAAGGTAAATGCACCATCAATCATGGGAATTCTGTTGGCTCAAGACTTTGTACAAGCTCCCTTTTTAGTAAGACAACTATTTCTAAGAGTTTGGTCAGTGTTGATAATGGAATGAATACACAATCACAAATGCACGCTCATGTCTAATGCAGGACTTACCATTAGCAAACAATACCTTAGAAACATAGTAATGATATTTAAATCACTAATGTGATGTCTTAGATTTAATTGGCAAAGACCACATTTAACTTTAAGCACGGAATTCTTTTATCTCATCTGGAAAACAGAAAAGCTGTAAATATGTAAAATGAAGGCTTAATGTGGTATGTAAATACCTACTTAAGTAGAGATTGCGGAAATGCATAGCTCCTTATTAGACGACCTGGCTGTACAAGAGCACTCCCCCTTTCACAGTATTCCTTTTACTTCATATGCAGTTATTGTTTATGCTGTAGACTACAACTGTTACAGCACTAAAGGCAACTAGACAGGGAAAGGGCAGAGAAAGGAAAAGGGAATGTATGTAAGGCAGTATTTCTTCAGGTACATTAAGCATAGTGTGTAGGAAGGACAGGTAACAATTCCACAAGGCTAGTTTCGTTCTTACTGAATAAAATAATGGACTAATACTGAACTTTTGTTGCAAATCTAATAATCAATGCCCTGGTCACTGTACTGACCATGGTAATCTCTTTGATAGTCATCTTGGTACTCTCCGTGATAGTCATCTGGGTATTCTGCCTGATAATCGCTATCGCTGATTTCCGACCCATTAGTTCCTGTTCCTTGGCTGCCGTTATGAATGACAGGTTCTGTTGGTGCAGCACAGTACTTGGGGTCATACACTTGTCGTCCAAGCCCATACACACTCATTCCCTTCTGTGAGGCTACTTTGTTGGTACCCATTTGTAATGAAATAGTTGAGTTATCCACAGGCTGTAATATGTGCTTCTGATCGTAGATGTCTCTCCTGGTACCTGGTGCCAGCATACCAGCCTAATAAAACAGGATTGTAGAGGTTCAGTAAGAAGGTCAAGAACTGTGATTACTGGATTTATGATTACACCTTATGAGTACACCTTACTGGAAGTGCCAGAAAGTAGGAACTAGAGTATAACAAGATAGAGCACAGCAGCATGTGTTCACTTAGTAGGTAAGTCACAGAAGAAAGTCCTTGCAGAAAGGTCCGGTTTATTTCCCTCTTTGGAGAGAATATACTAAGTGTTCAGACTGAGGTAGTGCTCAGGAAGCAATTTCTTTTTTGCCTCTGTCTAGTTAGTACTTGAAATGAAGTTACTGTTTTCTTCTGATGTAACACAGCCAGCCAGAAGTTCTAGAAGCACCAGGTCATTTTTATGCCTTAAGATATTCAGCACAGAAGACACTGGTTAGTGATAAGAAATTTAAGTTCTTCAATTACTGCATAGAAGCACAGCTGAACTGTACCCTCTCGCTGCTGCCAGTTGGACTCTATCCCACCAGGCTCTCCCAGGTTGGGAGTTGTAACCGCTCTACAAGTGTCACACGCAGTCCTGCTTACCTGACTGGCTCCTTTGTTAGTGCCCATCTGTAGGCTAATTGTCGTCTGGTCAAATGGCTTATCAGTTTGCATTTTTGGATCATAGAGGTGTCTTCTAGTTCCATAAGCAGTCATGCCTGCCTGACTGGCACACTTGTTGGTGCCCATCTTTATTGGGGGAAGGAAGAGGTGGACAGAAAAAGTGATTTTTATTTGTACAGAAAGCACAGTCTAAGGAAACAAATATGGTTGTTAACTGTGATGGCTGACGGAAAAAGTAATTACAGTGCATGCTTTCCTCCTGTAGCTTGACCACTACATGTAAGAAATTACCCTTTCTCCATACTGAACCTCAAAAGGAAAAATAAAGGCAACTGTCATCCTAAGGCATTTCAGTGACTGGCATTTGCCCAACTGTATTGCGATTAGAACGGAAGTATGCATCAAAATGTAATAATTAACTTTTACCCTGGACAGTAATGATTCAATTACACTGCCACAATTTCTCTACCACAGGAATTTTAAGATTTTATGCCAGTTATTTTGATTTTTATGACTATTAAGGAAACTGGAGAGAAAAAAAGCTTCTACCATATAAGGAGCTTTAGCTATCCAAAGACTCCTACTTTAAAACCACTTTAGAGGCTAGAGATGATACTGCTAATATTAGCTGTTCCTTTCCTCCTTATCACTCTTATTGCAGATTTAAAACAAACAGAAAAACCTTCCAGGCAGTCACTTGAGCTTGGAAGAATTAAAACCTCATACCTCCTTCCATGATAAGAATATATTGTAATTCTGCAACTGTTTTTGCATAAACAATATATCAGTTAATCAAAACAAGAAAGTTGTTCTCAAATATAATAGATTAACTGCAAACTTGAATTTCATACTTACCTGCAGGCCAATTACACTTTGACCAGCTTTTAGTTTTCCTGCATCAAAACTTCGTGCTTGTTTCTCTGCATATTTGACACCAATATCAATTGTAGTATGAAAACCTTTGGTTTTTGCCTATTTAGGGAGAGGGAAAATAGAGTATTCAGTGTTTAAAGTATATTTTCTGCTACTGGAACACTGGCTGTACGGCCCTGACTCTGGGCTCTCAAGTGATGCCACAAACAGGTTTATCTCTTATGAGAAACTCTGTGTCAGGGGTGAGAGGAGGTAACAGTTCCCCATGCCATTTGAAGGTGGCACTCCAAAGCTACCCAAGTATCCTGTCAGAAGAATATTCTGCAGGGATTAGTGTTCTCCTGTGAGCGTCCCCGGTTCTGTGTATGTACACGCAGCTCCAGAACCAGGCCATCTGCAGTCAAGAATCCTAACTCTGAACTCCAGGCCTTCCCTGGAGGCATGCAGTGGGACACAGCCCTCTGAAGCACAACCTCTGCAGTACCTCAGACTCTCAGTAGTATCTATCCCCTCCTGACAGGCCGTATGTTGTTTTCTGTATTTACACGAGTGGTAAGGGTGCACCTGGACTGGCATGTGGATTTGTGCCACTTCCAGGGGTACAAATACTTACCAGACCTGCTAGTGCCACTAGAGTAGTCTGTACTTGAGTCATATTTCCATTTTCAAAAAGATCATTTGCTTCAAAAATATCATGTGGCTTCATGCCGTAGACTTGGATGGCTTTGATAAAATTCCCAATGTTCTCCAGCTAAACAGAAACAAAAAAGCCAGTTTTCTACTCTGTGTTTCAATTCAGAAACTAAGTAATTTTAAAACTTTCTGGTGTCGGTTTGTTGGTGTGTTTTGTTTGGTTTACACAAGTTCTCTGCCTTGTGCAAACTGGACAAAACAGTTGGCGTGGTTAAGAGTGACTAGTAGGAAGTTTGAGATTATTTTTCATTAGTTTTAATATTGACTTCAGAAATCAATCTATCTAAGGGTTTTATCTAGCCTGGCACCCCTCCATCAGTGAGTATCATATACTTTGTTAGAGGGGGCTTTGATGACAAAACTCTCTCAACTGTGTCCCTTCCAAGAAAATCCTAATCTAAAACCTGCTTCAAATTGGAAAATTTGATATAGTGTCCATGCTATTTGACTTCAGCAATTAATAATTTTGAGTAAAATAAAAACATAAATCTGTGGATAGTAAGAACATTTAACTTAGTTTGAAGGTATTAGCTTGCTCACCTCATGGGACAAATTCAACCAAGCTTTTGGGGTTTATTAGAACTTTTTAGCACTGTGCGCTGTAGAAATTCGAAAGCAGTATGGAGTACCAGGAGTAAGGACTGAATCTCATCCTTCCTTCTGAAGGCTTAAGAGATAGTAAAACTTTTTTTAAAAATAAAAATCCTCGGCCGTATTTACAAATGTTCAATGCCAATAAAAACAAGAGGCTGACATAGCAGCATTAAGCTAGACCCAACAACAGTAAAGGCAGTCAACCCTAACCAGCAACCCTTCCAACGCTTGTTCTAAATGCATGCTGCCTTTGATAGTCCCTTGCCGGGGGCGGGTGGGGAATGCTAGATAGAGCACTYGTAAGAAATCAAGTCTGGTTATACTGAAATAAAATACATACTGTAGTTTGCACCATATTGTTTTCTGAGTTCTGTTACACAACCATTTCTTCTGAGACTGTTCAGGTCCTTTCCCTCCCCATCCTCTCCAGCTGCTTTCTCAGGAGGACACTTCGTACAGTGACCTTGAATGTCCAGGTACAGGCAAGCTGTTGACCTAACACCTTGCAGCACTGCCTGGATGGAAAACTCACAGTTGGGATTTAATGTAAAAGTTAACAGCTTTTTTTTAACTTGGAAAAAGGCCTTGCTATATGGCTCTATGTTGTTCTTCCATCTGAAATTTCACCTAACAGCTAAAGCACTACTATCAAATATGTATACTCAACTGCCATTTATGAGTCATCTCAGCTGTAGTTGCTTTCTGTTAAATGCTTTTCATGTATGCAGTATCCTCACCTGTTGTGTACATATCATAGGCAAAACTTGGTGCTATTAAGATTTAAGGTGTACCATATTCACAGCAAATTTGTTAATACAGAACAAAAGAACTATTTGGGGGTTGGAGGGGTTAGAGGTGTAGTTTTGGGGTTTTTTTTGTTTTACCTGGTGCCAATTTAGTTTTGATTGATTAATTTTCTTCACTGATCCTGGCTGCAGCTTATTTATAAGCCTAGGGAGGTGAAAAAAGGAAATGCTTAAACAATAAATCTCATCCTTATACCATCTGCGCAGGCATTATATAATATTTTCATTCATGCTTTATTAGTTGCATTATTTTCATCAAAATGATTAAATTTTTGGTTTATACAGAGTGCCTAGCTCAGATCTCAGGTCTAACAAGTCTAACAGACCATAAGAATTTTTGTGTGCCATTTGATTATTATAGAAAAGAGCTTCATCATTAAACTTAGAAATACTTAGAAATCTTTGCTGAAATATAAAGGAGATTTAAGTTTTCCTTCTTCTCCCCAATTTCAAAGAAGCTGTCTCCCACCCTACTGTCAGCTATCTTTGACTATTATTGTTGATGTGTTTAAAGGGGAGTCTTCAGAAAAGTCTCTCCTTAGTTCCTCAAAAGTGGAAAACTACTAAAAATAAGGTTACTTAATAAATGCTTACTCGCATAAGATTATGCCATCTTTTAATCCCAGTTGAAAGTTTGCACCAATGCTCAGCCCTGTAACCTCTTCTATCCAGTTACGCAGATCTTCTTCTATCTGGGGGTCATATTTCAGGGCAATCTGTAACATAAGCAGTTATAAAGTTACTTCACGAGAGAAAACTGCAAGTCTTTCCCCCCAAATCTGTTTCAAAGAATATGCTATAGCATTTATCCAGTACTGTATTTTAAATATCAGAGTACAGAGGTAAGTCTTTATCCCCTTTACTATTATGTTTTATGGCTTTACTAAATGTTTATTTGCAAATAGCGCTTTGAAGTACCTAACAGTTCTTCCTACTGTAAGAATTGCTGGAGCTTGTGAACAGTCTTTTGACAGCTGCAGAGGAATGATGACTTTTTGGAGGGGAAAAAAAAGAAATTCCACCCAAGCTGTACTTCCTGCTAAAGTACAGAAGTGAAATAGTGTGTTATGGATGCAAGAATTCTGAATTTCCGTGCCATCGGTACTACTGCTCAGGTGTAGATTTCTGGGGACTTCTATAGAATAGATTTGAATATATTCAGCCAAAGATTATGGTGGGTATGCTTTTTTGGCTAGGTCATGATTAATGGAGATGACCTAGTAARTTTTCCCCTTGTTGCTACAACATTAAGAGTTATCTTGCTGGGGATTCTGGGAGTTGTGTGTGTGGCTCTTTTAAGCTGAAGCTTTAGTATGCCTGCTATTTCTCTTTTCTTTGGCCTTGCTGGAAGACTCTGATAGAATAAGCTGTGATCTCATGTCTTAATTGCAAAGTTCTGCAGTGTTACTTTAGAGAGAAAAAACCTGCAATGGTCTTTGAAGTTAAAGGCATCAAACAGAGGCCCAGAGTTGTTAGCAAGGTGACTTAAAACTCCTTTTCCAGATGTTCAGACTTCACTACTCGATGTGTCAGTTTATGCTTCAGTCACTAGAAATCAGTCCATGTGAACGGAATGCTTAAAACCGGTAAACTTCAACGATGCTGGCAGCTAACGGCGCCCATGCTCTCTGCCCTTCATTCCCCTCCCTGAAGAGACTGAAAAGCAGCTCAAACTTCCTTCAGCCTAAACCTGTTACTTTTGCAATACTTTTCAATATTGGCGAGTTGGAGAAAAGGGATTTTATCGTTGAAAGCATTGCTATGTTTTCTGCAAACAAAACAAGTTATCCGAGCACAGGATTTTATGGTGTAAATAAACTCCACTAGTGCGGAGGTTGGCAATACTTTTCCACCTTCATTAGAAGTTGTCCCGCATGGGTCAGTGAGCAAGACGGAGAATGAGGGAGCTACTGTGAGAAGCCTGACAGGCAAGCACAGAATGTACTTGCAGTATTTCTAACTAATGGAAAATCAGCTCAGTTACAGCAGTTACTTACAAATTCCTAAAAAGAAACTCATGTAAAACCATTCACATTCCAATCAAAATGTAAATTTCAGACTTTTTACGTGTAGTCTTAGACTTCAACCCAGAAAGGCCAGATACTGGCAGCTATTTACACTGCATGAGATTATAATTCCAACCTATCTGAATTACTTGGATAGAGGCAATTGCTATATTTTGGCTAGTGTTAGTAATCTCCAGTTCCAAACTAACCAAACTAAAACTGACAGTATTCTGTTCTCTATTTTTCTTCTAAGGGGAATGGAAAATTCCTGCATCTCTAGCTTTACTTCAAAAACTTGTCTGAGTAATACTTACTTTCTTTAGACTACTTGTAATAGTGATGCTATGGTGCCTTAGTTACAGACCAGGGTAATGGACTAACCCATTCTCTTATTCCGATCTTGATTAAGGTGTAAAATTTTGTGCAATATTCTGCACAAGATGACGAGTACCTCAGTGCTTAGACCAATGATGGTCTAAAATAATCAAGATACCCCTTTTTTCACTGAAGAAAAAAGGAAGAAAGCTCAGGTAATACTACCTAGTGTGAGGAAAATGTCATGACTACTTTTTTGGTTTTGTTTGTGGTTTTTTTTTTTTAATCACACCTTTTGGATATTAGATAGCTAAGATGAGAAGCAGACTAGAAGAGCTAGCTGAAGTTCACAGGTCCACAGAGGAAGCTCCTGCGAAGCAGCACAACCACATTTTTGTTYATAGTGATGGTAGGAATAGTAAAGGGTGGGTGAGGGGCTACCAGAAAGGTTAACATCTTGAAAATGGTTGATGAGGAAATTGATTATCATCTTTCTCCTTCCTAACCTGGTGATAGCTTATGAACTACTTTTCATGGCTATTTTTATTTCCCATGGAAACAAGGCTTATGTGATCACAGCCTTAACTTGTCTCCCCCAGAATGTTTGGCAGAACTCATCTAGCTTGTTCAAACAGAGCAGCAGTCTTGGACATGACTGAGCCGGTTATTTGGTGAAAGTAAGTATTTGTGCAAAGGAGAAAGATCCCAAAACATCCCCAGAAGAATGAAATGTAGCATCATACTCTTATTACACATTACAGAACCTACAGAGATCTTGCAAAAGTGATCTCACCCACAAAATCTGAAGTTACGTGTACAGATGAGACATACAGTAGATAATATATTTTCTGTACACCAGTTCAAAAGAAGAAACAGGATTTGTAAAAAGGCCAGAACTTTTTATGTTCTGATACTCCAGTTAAAAGAGAGCAGACAATTTGGGCTGGTCATTTGCATGCTGACAGTTCATACTATGTTAAAATCACCGTTCTAACATGCATGTGGATATAGAGAGAGGGGTTTAAGCTAATCTCTTCCACAATTCTGTAGTTAGTTAGAAATGTAACGAACATTATGCTTTCTGAAAATTCAGGCAGTTTCTGCTTCAGTGTAGCTTAAAGAAAATGCTAAGTCATAGTTTAGCCATCCTGCAGTTGGAATTGTCTTTCTACAACTTATTTTTCTACAGTTTCATTTATTTTTAAGTACTGGTAATCACTTTTTTTTTTTTWAAAAAAAGAGGAAATTAAGTCCATGATCATGCCATCACGAGACACATTTTAAATATCAGAATCTTATCTCCTCCCTCCCCATATTAAGAAAGAAAAAAAAAAAGTGCATAAATATGGGAGCCAATAAGAGTGAGAACCCTAAAGACTTCTGCAAGTGTGGCTATTTCAATCTTTCTTGGCAAGCATATAAAGGAAAAAAATGGCAAAATTTTTCCTCATTTAATACTAAGTGCATTCCATATTTGAGATTACAACTGAGCTGAATATTAAATTGCTACCCCCATTGCTTGGGGAACTTAGAAGTAATCAGGTGGAATTTTATCACTTCTCCTGAAAAATATTTCCTTCATGTTGGAGTACTTTCACATGTCTTCAAATCTTGAGTTTTTCAAGAGGTTTTAAAGTGTCTTGGGATATCACTACAGTGCTTATCTAGAGATAGGAAATAAAAAATGCTTATACATGTGAGGAAACTTGTCTTATTGCCACTAAAATCATTACTATTAAATCTGCTGATTTTCTGAATTGTCTTCACTACTGTACAGTTTGACTTAAATGTGGTAAAGTGTKKTTTTTTTWTTATTTTTGAAATGGTGGGAAACTGGGTTACAAGAAGTGAAGTGTGGTGATAGTTTCTTTGAAAATTATACTCAATCTATCTGAAAAGCTGAAGACACAGAAACTTAAGAATCTGGTTTTAAACATGTGACAAGAAGGGGTTAAACAGGGAGGGTGACAGGTCAGGTACTACCAGAAGCCAGGCATTATCCTTACTTTGAATTCTTAGCTTTTTTACTCCCGATGGCACAACCAGAAGTTATGTAACACTAAGTTAGTCAATACTTCGTATTTTCCACATGTCTATCAGAGCTGTTCCAGTTTTCCTTTGATTGCTATCTATGAGGGGAAGTTGGAAGCTTTGATAGAAATGAAAAAAATTTATGGCCTTTTCCATTACTACTAATCAACATGCCAACATTTGATCCTTTTTAAGTACTGAACTTTCATGGAAGATACTTAAATCTTGCAAGTCCACAGCAAAAGAAAACATCATCTGCTAAAGATGAAAGCAGTAGCTAAGCAGCTTCATTCAAAGTATTCATCATCGGTGCCATTAAGAAAGCTACAGTTTCAGAACACTGTCGAAAAGATTCAATTGTAGCAATGGATGTAAAGAATTTATAAAAGTTTAAAAGCAGATAGAAGGAAGGCAACTGTTAATTTCTTTACCTTGTTCTGACAAGTCTTGAAAGATATATGAAGTGGTAAATGCCACTCTTTTTGTTGATGCTTGAGAGATACAGATTTAACAGTTAGAAATATCTTTGAAAGGAAAGTTTATGCAAGTGGTCAAAATTATAGGTGATCTAAGGTTGTGGGAGGAAGAGAGTAGGTGTTACTTGCCTATTACAAGGTCTTGACTGCTAGTAAAGTTCGTAATACAAAGGAGTTGTCTTTGTATTCAGTATAGAAAAAGCTACACAAAATTTGACAATGAACTGAAAGGTAATCTTTTGAATAACTGTAAGTAGAAATGTAATAGTTCTACTACAAGTAGTCTTCAGAAGACTGACAGTACCTATCGCCTTGCTACTGTAAGTCACAAGTAAGAAGAGGCTGCAGAAAAATGAGGTTCGTGTATTACTGTCCTTTTGGACTGGCTTTAAATTTGATTAAAAAAAATAATTCACCTACTCATTTTCAACTACAGTTGTATAAAATACCAACTTTACTTAGTTACAACTTTGCAAAATACTCCAGTTGTATCTGAATTTGTGAGGAAGGAGGCAGAAATCTGGAAAACTTCTCCATGCTGTAAGAGAACATTTTGAGCTTGAGACTCTTTATTACCAGTTAATATCACATTAAATATGGCTTTTTCCTGAGCTTCACACGCATTCATGCAATTTTAGCATATTACTAAAGGACACAAATTTAAGTTTATCAGGAACTAAAACATCTCTGATGCTTATGCTGCTAAACAGTGTCTGTCCTGTACAGCCAGGATAAAAGACTGCCTCATTAATGATGCAGAAGAAGCAGCAACACCCAGTTATACTAATACCAGTATTTCAGCTAAAAATCTCTTTTTTCAGTACAGTAATCTTCTGTTACAGATAAATGAAACACTACTACTCTATTACCTAAAACTGATGCACTTCAATTGTAGGGCTGGAGTTGTGTTGTGTGGTCTTTGAGTAGAAGGACGGAGGGGGTAGAACTTGGGGCACCAAGAAGTCAGTTCTTCCTCTTACTAGGTGATTCCTGTTTTAGATGCCAAGTTTCATCTTTGAATGTCAGATGCAGATAATAACTAGCAGATGATGTGATATGCATATATTTATGCCAATGGATGCCTAAGGCTAGAATCCTTGGGTTAAACTTGATTCCTCTAGCAACTTCATACCCGATTCTCGCATCTTTTTCTGTTCAGGTGGGACTTTACTGCTTGGGACCTCTTACAGCGTAAAACCCCTCCCTCCATCTGTAGTACAAGAACAGCAGTCATCACTGTTTTTATCAAGTGTATGGATTCCTGGAAACAAATGAAGTTATGTTGGCCAACTTCAAGGGACACAGACCGATCGTTAAAGTTACTCAATGTGTCTGTAGCATGCTAAGTTTGAGTGATGATGTTAACCAGTATTTCACACCATAAATGATATCATATGGTGGACTTTCAATTGTCCTTTTATACTAATCTTTTCCAAATTACGCAGTACATACTGTACACTACAGGCTACATATATGCCAAATCTCCAGTTTAAGAGTTCAGCTGTCTATATTGCTGCTACTCTGGAAAAATACTGTTAAAAGTATCTCCAGAAAGAGTTTAAGCACACTGCATAGCTTTTTACAAGTCACTGGGACTAACAAACAGAAATTTTAGTAAGGTAAAAAGCAGGTATAAAAAAAATGTAACTTTCAAAGCTACCCGTCATTTCACAACAGCTCGCAATTCTTAGGTCTGATGAAACTTTTGACTAAAGCTTCAGGCTTTATGCCCCCATAGCAGGGGTCAAATGTTTAACGTGCAGCACGCTAAATTTAAAGTACTAGTAAGCATTTGAAGAAACTGCTCTCTGGTCAGAAGTTTTAACAATAAAAGCATGCACTTGTCAAAGTGAGTGAACAACTCTACCACAGGAACTGTGTTTGTCAACAAAACCTAAGATTTATATACATATAAAAGTGCAGTAAAATAGGTTGTAGTTGCTGTTTTCCAAGGCAAATAAAGTACAGGGTCAGGTACAGACAGAGAAATAGTGAAGACTACTCCAAGATAGTATATGAAGAGGTTACACACATATTTTTTCACTAAAGTGAATAGAAAACTAAATAAAGTCCTAAGTTTTAGATGTTAATATTCTTCATATGGAGAAATTTGGTGTGGCCCATATCCTTGCTTAAAGTGACACAAAGTTCCTAATTTTTTAGTCAAAAAAAGATCAAGTAGAGAAAGCTTACTGGGTTTCTAATAAATAGGGGAGCATATTAATCTCATACTGAATTTAATCCAGATCTAGCCAGGGGTTTTAATAGGTCATAAGCTACTGAAAGCAAATAAAGATAACTAAATGAAAACTCCAGCTTTTAAGACCTAAAGTTGTACAGTTTAAATTTTAAGCAGCAATTTGTTCCTATATGAACTTTTCAATTTTTATGAATTCGGAACTGAGTGAAACTGAATTCTTATGGTTTCGGTGGTGCCTACAAACATCCTTTGCATTGAAGTAAGTACTACCCTCATGAGCGATTTGTCTTGCAGAGTTCAAAGACACCAATGCTGATACTTCTTCATTGTYTGCTTGGCACTAGTTTGTGATGAGATCTTTCTCCTCCCCTTTTTAAGGCTTTATGACGGTATGGGGAAAGATGAAAGCATAATTATCTCCTGGTATCAAGGCAGAGGCTCGTGGAAGACCTTATTCCTCAGAAGTGGGAGTGAGACAGACTATACAGCCAGTCCCAAATTATTCTCCAGAATTCCAGCTACTGGCACCTGAGCTGCCCCATTTTGTTCATCACCTGCTGTTCCAGAACACACTTCTGAAGCTTGCATCTAAAATTTACACAGCAAAACATCTGTTGAGAGCTTAATGGTTATGCAAATGACCAAGAAAAAGGCACAGAACAGTAAGCATTCTTCTCATAAGCAGGAAGAAAGGTTTTCTAGATTTTTTTTTTTTTTTTAATTATACAACTGAGTTAAAACTTTCTGGTTAAAATTCCATAGTGTAAATAGATCACTGTACATATCTGACCTTCAGCTTCAGAGGTGAGGGAGAGTGACAAGGACATGATCAGTATTTTTCTGCAGAACAGTTCTAGTTGTCTGCCAACAGAGTGGTTATTTAGTCACAGAATAAATGAATAGCATACTCTTTAAGATGAGACAGAGAACCTAAGACAGTGGGGAAAATACAAGGTTTTGATTTTTACTGAAAGTGGGTGAGAAGAGGGAGTCACAGGGTACCAAGGTTATTGCCAAGTGGATCTTTTTGCCATTTGAGCTACAAACCCAATGACCTTTCATCGTAAGGACAAATTAAAATTCCCTGTTAATTTCATGTATGTTGATCAGGACTGCATGCAAAAGCAAATGTCAGAGGAGGCATATTTGTGCAGGAGAAACCCAAAGGCAAAGGGAATGTAAAAATCCACATGAAAACCAAAGGGGAAAGTACTTCAAAAACTGAAAGCCACCATCAAGTATGCCCTGGTATTTGAACATGTATTTTTTTCTGTCGTTGGGGACTGTTGTACAGAAAGGCAGAGAACACACTGTGTTAATGCTAATATTGAAAGATCTCACTATATCCCACTATGCTACTTAGCACAAAAATTCTACAGCTGTATCCATTTTGCTTAATATTCAACAGTATTTTTTTGTTATGTGTAGCGTAATTGATAACTTGCCAACATCTCACTGTTGTCTCTGTAAATCAAAATTTAGGCTACAATCTGTAAAGGAGGGATGGATGAGCATTAATCCAAACTTCCTGGCACTCCTCCGACAGGCACCAGTTTAAACTCTGTGAAGTAAGGACAAGTCATGCCTCAAAGTTTCCAAGTCATCTTACAAGTAAGATACCTGTAGTCATGCATGTGTGTGTTGCCAGATCAGCAGGCTGGAAGAACTAAGTGTTCTACTCCCTGGCTGTCCAGTATGATTTTGTGACAGCTTGCAAACTATTCAAGAAGCAAACATCACCATCTCTTCCCTCAGAGTGTGCTAACAACTCGGATGTACGCCTGCCCTTGGACTGAATACTGGTTCCCTCTCATTCTCTGCAACTGTACTACTGCAACGCTCCCGCCCATACAAATCTGTTCTCTCAGTTTTTCTGAGAGAAATTTCTTGTTCTTATTGTTTCTTGTCATAGTCACACTCTTCTGGCTTATAACTCCAATTCTCCTTAGTCATCAGCTTCCACTTTCAACTGTAGCACCTTCTGGTCCTGCCACTATACATTCTTGATATCGAGTCCCTTTGCAGTGTATCTTTAGTCTGTATATTGCTGAACAGTTTAAATTTCTTTGCAGAACATGGTTTCAGTAATATTCACTACCTATTATTTGAAATCATTGCTGTTTTCATTTAAAAAAGCACTGGGATAGGAAGTTTCTTCTCAGCTAAGACAGTGTTGATCCAACCCAGTGCACAAGAGCCTGTTATTCCCTGAGGAGAACAGATTCTCCTTGCTTTGAAACCTGCCCCCAGTATGTCTGGCTTGAGCTCTGGGACGACACAGCGAATCTGGGCAGGCTCTGACATCACTAGCAGTGACGTCTTCTGAAACAACGTGCTGAGCGCTGCTCTGAAAATATTGGTAACCTCCTACACTGACACACTTCAGTGATATCTAGTTGCTCTTGTTTTGGGTTGGGGGGGGAATAATTTAACACAACAATCTGGAGCATAAACAGCAAAAAAAAMCCCMAAAAAATCTAGTTTTCCTAGTAGCTTCCTCAGGAAGCGTCTCCTGAGACAGCTTTTACTGTAACTCTGGTGGAACGGTAGTTCTCAAAGGCTAGACTGAGCCTGCAAACGGAAACAGTAATCAATGATCATTGTATCTTTCTGAGAGTACTTTTCTAATCTATTGCTACTAGAGCAATCCAGGAAATTATATATTCTTTCAAGTTCACTTATTTTTCTCCCCCAATAGAACAGCTTTTAAAATATGTCATGTTACTAGCAAACTGTATTGTAACTCTAGCCCTTCCCCAAGGCCCAACTGTGTTGGCAAGTCTTCTAACTTCACCTTCTGAAGAGGACCACAAAATCTGATTATTTTAGTTGGAGTCTCTCTCCACACCTTTTTTCTTCTCTTCAAACCCCCTTCACTTACCAACAACAGAGGGGTTCTGTTTTGCAGCAGCAAGTGGCTGGTTAGTAACTCAAACATACCTCTCAAAAAAGTTAGCTAAAGAAAACTGAAGTCTGTCGATGCAAGCTTTGCTAAATGTTACTCAAAATGCACATGCCCTCTGCCTCTCCAGCAAAGGCACAGTCCATGCTGCATTTTCTCGGTACCTTTTTGAAAGGTAAACCTCGAGACTCTGCTGCTTTCACACCTCTTTTGCCCCCACCCAATAAGCTCAGACACTTGACTGCTCACGGCCGCTTGTGATCCCAGGCATAGGCTTGACTGAAAAATGAACTAGATGATGTGYCAGGTCCCAAGGTAATGGGCACTTCCCAGTTAATAGCTCTCAGTGTTTTCCACCTACTGCTCTGATAGTACTTGGTTGCCTGTCATCCTGCTTCAATTTAATTCCATGAACTCACATCAGCTGAAGAGGCTAACTGAGGAGCCTGTGATAAGTATTCATAAGGAAATTACAGATTTCCCTCACTCTTACCACCACTTCATCCTTGCATAAAATGATTCAATCTGTGTTTTTCATAGTTTAGGTGAAAGACATGATTTCTTGAGTAGTTCCTTAGCTTCTACTAGATAGCAAAGTCTGCCTAGATTCATCTTTCATGCAGGTAGTAGATCAAAATCTCTGAATTCACACATAGCACATTTTTCTGGTTGAGGTAATTTTGCCCACATCCAGTTTTCTTAGCAGAAGCACAAGAAATGCAGATTTTCACACCCCGAGCTTTAGAAGATCTTGCCTATCAGCTGCTTCATGCTATTGTTTTCCTCCACCAGCACAAAAAAAATTGAAAGAATGAATTCAGCACAAAGGATGAACCATAATAATCTCCTGCTGCTGCTCCCTGCCCTCCACTCTCCCACCCCTTCCCGGGTATCTCTCTGACTGGTTAAAGTTCAGTAGGTGATACACAATGTTAATTATGTTCCAGAAAACATCCAAAAATATTTTGGATATGGCCACCCAGGCAAGTTGTGCTTTAACCACACAAAAAGAGTTAAGAATAATATGATCTACAATTAATGTGATATTTAAAGGAAGTGATGACCATAAACACATTAGAAATTATTTACTTAATTTTGTAATAATATCCATCTTTAAAGGCCTACAATTGAAATTTAGAAGATTACTGAAGAAAGTCTAAGAAAAGTAAGACACAGTATTTGAAATTTACATAGCTCCTATGGGCAGTTCTATATAAATCATAAAATCTGTATAGCAGACAGCTAGACAGATTTTTTAAAAAGTTTATGATTAGATGAAGTTTTAGCTCAACTTTTTATTTAATTAAAATGTAGTTTAAGTTATGTAAAAATCAAGCCATAAGCCTGCTACACTGAAGTTTATAAGTACAAAAGAAAGTAATACTGTTAAATTAGGAAAGACAGTCAAACTCCTAAGTAAGAGGTTCTGGTTTAATACTCTGTAGTAACTTCTAAACCAACATTCTTCAGCAATAAAGCAAGTGCAGGAAGAACAGTTAGCACTGCTAGGGGTGGGGAGGGGTACACTGCATCCAGAACTCTGGATACCACAAGGTAAGTTGTAGTCTCACTACGCTGCACACCTGAATTCACTATAGGTTTGAAACACAAGCAGCAGTATGTGTGGGCAATGCTGTATTGCAAATGAAGTGTGAGAGAGGTCCCAATCCTCAATTATTTAAGGTTCCATTATTCTTCTGTAGAACAAAACGCTCGGGCGTCCTGACTGAACTCTAACTTTGTTAGTTATGTCTTGTTCCAATTCTTTTCCATCCATTCAAAGACCAGTTCTTTATCTCTGATGTTTAATCTCCCAGCTTTTTTGTTAATTCTTTTTATTAAAACCTGCTAGATTCTTTCAAATAGAAGTACCTTTCCATACCACAAACATTTTCATACCATCATATATTAATGATAAAGGATGCTATCAGGACAGACCATAGCAAAAAGGCAATAGTCTTTATTTTCTTAGAAAGTTACTTGTACTTTTTACCTTTATTGGGGCATGATAAATACAATGATGTCAGCAAGGTAAGGGGACAGATTCTTGCAAAAATCAGTAAAGAACATTTAGTCTTAGAACACTAGATACGTGTCTGAACTACATGTGCTTCACTGACGTAACACTGTATTGACTTTCAGATACGATATATAGCGTAACTTCAAATTGATCCCACGCAGTGTTATAACGTTAACCAGAGCAGTGGCAGCTCAGGCTGGTCAGGCGGTGGGAATCTCAACAGGAGCCACAGTACAGGTCCTGCTCCAGCGCATCCTTCTGCTTGGTGTGGGCTGGCCTGAGCTCCGGATTGTGCTCTCTCCATGCTCAGCACAGAAGGGAAATGTTCTGGTGGAGCTCCTGTTAGCAGCTGAAGTAAGAGCTGGCTTTCACCGTGAACATTTGACTATTACCAAATCCTTTCCCAAATGCAGGTGTCTGTGATGCCTTATCTTTTGCTGGCAAGGGTTCTAGCATCTAGTCAATTGATTAGGGACAACAGAAAAATACTTTTCAATTAAATTACTCATTCAAGCAAAACCAGGAATACTAAGATAATGCTCTCTGTCTATAAATAAGAGGYTGTAGTAGTGGAAATATCAACAGGAAAGCAATATAACAGGAGAGCTTTCTTAGCAGGAAAGCAAAGTAAAGTTTTTATAGTAGTAACGTCCGGTTTTACTCAAGGAACAGCCATGGTCCAAAACATGCAAAGCAGGGTAGGAAGACTTGTTTAGAATCCATCTATAATTCAGCCAGCTAGGACTTCAYGCAGTAGATCAAATCCCAGCTTCATGAAACCATTTCAGAACAGCAAGGACACTAAGGCAAGGAAGTGCAGAAATATTTAGTTTTTGCCTAAATCTAGGAAAAGACCTGGTGTTCAAGTCCCGCCGGGTGTATGCACAAGGCACATACAGTTTCACTTCACTGTACCTCTTAAGGATTACTCTGTAACTAAAAGGATATCTGCCAAAATAAAGTCCTCAAGAAAAATCCTGGTTAGGTCCCAGAAGACCAGGTCAAGACTTGGAAGGGAAGCAGCAAAGGCATTGAACGGTTGAAGTCCAGTTTCCAGGTGGGAGCAAGGATCAGTGAGGAGAGGCAGTTCAGACTCCCAAGGTTTAAAGCATGCTTGGCTTCCCATGCTGGGAACTGGGTAAGGCAGTTTGGTGAGAGTCCAAGCAGGGCACTAGACCACAGCTGTGACAGCAGCACTTCATGCCTCACTGTAATGGTCGTCTCTTACTGCCAGCTCCTCCAGTGTGACTACGCTTTCAAGTCTTTGTCATTTATACATCCAGAATTGTAGCTGCTTCAAGTAAGAGATGGTTTTATATAAGCAACAAGAAGTTTAATTATGTCTCCCCTCCTAATATCTACTAAACCCTGCACTGGTTTAAGGAGGGGGAAAAAAGAAAAAAAAAAGGGGGGGGGGGGAGGTTTGTTGAGGGGGGTTTTATGTTTGTTTGTTTTTTAGAAGAAAACACAAACATAGAACCACCCACCTGAAGAAAGTCAAAACTGTTTTTGAGAAAAAACACTAATTCAATCCCACTAAATAGAAACAACAACATAAGTTACTCCAAGGCAGTACTGCAAAACCAAAAATATTTACCCAAAAGAAAGCATTTGCTGCTGAATATAGCTATACAAGTTAACAGTTGTTTAGAATCAGATACTTACAAAAAGCATTTCTAAGCAAGAGAGTCCCTCTTAAAGAAAAAGGGATTTTCACATGATCTCACTTAGAAAAAATCTGTTTCAAATTGCCCTACGTGTCCTGGCCTCAAGCCTATTTTTACTGAAGGCCCTTCCTGTACAGTTCCATAGGGGATGGGAATCTCTACAAAGTTTGCCTTAAAAGGATGTGTCAGATGCACAGTGTATACGGTGTTACGTAGCTACAGAAGCTAACAATTCTGAGTACAGAGAAGTTTCTACCCTTTATTCTCCAAGGCAAATTATAAATTATTCAGAGGCAAGAAAAAGCCTCCAAATTAATGTTCTTACAAAAAGAAATGAGGTGAGGAAAAAAATCACCGACGTGCCATTATCTCAAAACAATGCATGCATCCATCCATCTATCTTTTAAGGGTATTCACTCAGTAACAGGAATATAACAGGCATTTTTCTCTGAATTTTAAACTAAGTCTAACTCTGAAACCACACAAAAAGCACATTCATCTGCACATTTTAAACAAGCAAGCAATACTGTAATGCAAATTAAACTTCTTATTTTCTGAGACTACTAATCCCATTTAATTGTCATGACTGTCAAATTCAATTTGCTTTCTTCAGAGGTGTTTTGGCCATAGGAGGTATACTGTGAGCTTCCACATAAAGGATGCAAGACTTGATACTTATCCCACACCCTTAAACATTAACCTCAGCAAGTTTTATGTTTTTCTATCACAAGTAATAGTTTTACTAAGTTTATTAATCCACCAGAAACAAGGTCACTATAATACATTTTATAAATTCACAGAAAGTGCTTTAAATTTGAAAGTGCAGACAGTGTTGTTCCTAAGCTTAAACATAACAGAAGTTTATAGCAAACATCCTCACTCTTAGTTTACTTAGGCACCATGCTTTGCTGGCGGCCGCAGTGGCACTGTCTATCTGTGCTGTCCTCATGTGCGCACAGGAGCAGACTGGCCTAGTGCTCCCCCTCTGCTTTGATGTTCACCAGGCAGCAGTAGCTAATCCCGGCTATGCTATGCCATTCATCACCTTCCTCCTAGAAAAAATGGTGTAAGCCAAGAGACAGAACTGGAAATTACATCCCTCACACGGGGCTTAACATGGGGCAGCAATACATGTCTCGCAGTACAAGAACGGCTGTGTGCGGTTCCAAGTGAGAGTTTTGAGACACATGAGGACTCCAAATGACAACTGTCAGCTTGGCAATTGCATGTCAAGGTTTACTGGGGATTTAAACCATTGAGAAAAAGAAATTAACTCCTATGTCAGTGACTTACAGCAACAACTGCCAGATGTGACTAGGGCAGCCACTTTCACAGGCTTGTTTCATTTCACCTACTTGGGGGCTACCAAACAATGAAACTGGATATAGGGTACGCCTGCCTAGCGGGGGTTGTGCAAAGGGTTCCCGAAGGCAAGCCTCCTTGTTTGTGGGCTTGGACAAGTGCACAGAATGGGCAATGCTTGGCTGACAAACACAGGAAGCTTTAAGCAGATGGCAGGGGAGCTAACATCCAAGTTGCTGGCAACAGAAGTGTTTCCATGGCAAATTACTTGCTTCTGCTTATCACAGAAAGAGATATATCATAGCTATGAACTGTCAACTCAATGCTACATAGTTTGTATCACCAGTAGTTTGTACCTGTTAGTAGGTCTGCTTATTACTGCTGTAGTATTAATACTTTTATTAAGTAGCCACAAAACTGGAAACCTATAGCTGATACATGCTCGAGAGCAGACCTGTCCTGAGATAGTGAAAGAGGAAAATGGATCAGATGCATTGAGACAGACAGAGCAGACACACTGAGGTAGACAGTAAAGGATGAAGATGAATGGAGGCACTGTAGTTAAGCTTCTCTGCTGCTGGAATACCTTCCTCCTCTAAAAAAAATCTAACCAAAACATGCAGCTATTGATTAGGGCTACTGCATTAATACCACTTCTCAATCAATGTGAGGACTCTTCACACACGGGATCTTGCACTAGGAGAATACGAATTAATAGGTTACTACAGCTTAATAAAGCTAGTGTTTCACTGACTTCCTTTAAAAAAAAATCCTCTGCAAAATTTCCAGCAAAAGGCTAACTCATGTTTCAGCAATTGAGGTGGCAAATGTTCTCAGAAGCGTAAGAGGCTTCTGCCCAGAAAAGGAACATCGCATGATTTGGAAGTGGAGGGAAGCATGCAGCAGGACTGTTTTCTAGGAAGTGTTGTGGAACCCAAGTTACTGAAATTTGTCAGTCAAGGTAAAACTAAGCATCAGAAAGAAGTAACCAGCAGGGRT
Source organism: Oceanodroma leucorhoa (assembly GCA_030449065.1). NCBI lineage: Eukaryota > Metazoa > Chordata > Aves > Procellariiformes > Oceanodroma > Oceanodroma leucorhoa. Next base: position 12,345,322 of record JASVER010000010.1, read on the forward strand.
ATTGTAAATAAGTTGGAGAATTATCATCATCTGGTTGCTGATACATTAAAAAAACCGCATCTTAAGACTGACAAAATAGAAGTTTTCATTGTTTATATCACTGATGTGTTTAAGTGATACAGTCAATGTTTGGCACAATAACTACATGTAAGTTTGGCTATGAAATTATTCCACTATCATATTTATGTTTTGTAGACAGTTTTGCTGTTGACTCAGTTATTAAGTACTATTAAGTATTATTATTAAGTACTATTCTCTTATGTTGAATGCATTCTGTATGTCTAGTTGATAGATTTCTTGACTAAACCTATAGCAGAAGTTTTCACTCAGCATTTCATTCATCTCTGTGTATTACAATTACAAAGGAAGTTTGGGAACAGCTATGAGGATGCTTGAAGATTAACACACTGAGAGATTTCTGGAAGACGATAAATATAGAAGACAAAGTTATGAAGTTGTTCATTTGAACTGCAGATCTGTTGCTAGAGCGTGTCCAAAGAAGGGCAATGAARCTGGTGAAGTGTCTGGAGCACAGGTCTTATGGGAAGCGGCTGAGGGAGCTGGGGTTGTTTAGCCTGGAGAAGAGGAGGCTGAGGGGAGACCTTATTGCTCTCTACAACCACCTGAAAGGAGGTTATAGTGAGATGGGGGTCGGTCTCTCCTCCCCAGTAACAAGCAATAGGAAATGGCCTCWAGTTGCRCCAGGGGAGGTTTAGACTGGATATTAGGAAAAATTTCTCCACCAAAAGGGTTGTCAAGCATTGGAACAGGCTGCCCAGGGAAGTGGTGTAGTCACCATCACTGGAGGTATTTAAAAGACGTGTAGATGTGGTACTTAGGGACATGGTGTAGTGGTGGATTTGGCAGTGCTACGTTAGCGGTTGGACTTGATGATCTTAAAGGTCTTTTCCAACCTAAATGATTCTATGCTTCTAAAGCCTGGATCTAGCTGGAAAAAATTTCACAGTTCTTTTGAAAAAATACAGAAATTGGACACAAAAAGAAAAGTTTCAGTGCTATGCACATTGAAACTGGTATTTAGCTAGTAAATGTTAACTTCAAGAGCTATGATCAACTATCAGAAACCATGAATTAATTGGAGCAAACTGAAGTTCAATGCTTGATCTTGTAAAACCCTTCTGCTACTTCCTCTAAAATTTCCTTTGTAAAATCTCAACGTATACATTTGTATTATAATATTTCTGACCATTAGAATCAAAATATTGGATTTTTAATTTATTTTCCATGCAACAAACTTAAGATTTGTATCATGGAAAAGGTCACACAAGCTGATTTTATTTTAAATTAAACACCTGAATTTAATTTTAAACTTTTAAAGAAGTAATATCTTTTATATATATATAGAGAGACTTGTACGTACAAGACAATTGGGAATGCAGAAATCCTACACTGTCAGTTATCATCACAGAAGATATCCACCTCTGCTCTCAAAGCATAAGTTCTCATTGCCTTTATCCAATACAGTCTTCATTTTTATTACAACATTTTAGACAACATTAATAAAAATACTTTATCAATAGCAAACATTCTTACATAAGGGTCATAAAATTCAGTGAGCAAACCTAAAGGTTTGCTAAAGGAAAATAGTCTACAGGAAGTGCGGAAGGGTAAGACAAGTATACAGTAGGAACAGTTACATTTTAAAAAGGAAAAGGGTATTATTACTGTTTTGAAAGGAGGGGTGAGAAAGAGGAAGGAGAAGGCCTAACAGCCCAACTACAGGCAGCCAAAGCTTCATCTAGCTATTAAATCACTAATTAAAAAAATCTGAAAGTTAATTATTCAAATCTGGTTCCCAGTTAAAAACATTCATAAAAGCATAATTTCTGGACAAAGAAATTAAATCTGTTTATTTGGCCTGTAGCAAGTGAAATACAGTACAAGAATCTTCTCCTCAGCAGTTTCAGGAGGAACACAATAATCATACCTAGGACTTGTTAGTATTATTCACCACAGACTTAATTTCTGTTTCATTAGTTTGTATTTGCCCTCTAGAAGGAAAGCAGGAAGTACTACTGCCCTCCTGCACACTTGCAAAATAGGAGATATTTTGTTTACAAGCTCCGTTTGTCTACCAGCCTCCAGTTTAAAAAGTTTGTTTCCCTTCCTTTTCCACACCGCTAGTGCTTGACCTTTCAGGGTGGCAGCTGCAGGGACAGACTAACTCACCTCAGTTACTCTGCTGTCTTTAAAAGTTTGGAAAATGGTACTGACCAGTGCCAGCTTCCTGACGGAGGGATGGCTTGGAAGAAAGGTCAGAGACTAGAGTCAAGACACAAACGCTATGCAAAGTTTAACTCCTCCTACAGACCATATTTCTGCCCATCCTTCCTTTCACATGGAGATGAAACTGGCAGGGTATCAAACATAAGAGGGGGGAGAAGATAAATGCCTGCCCGACACGGATACCATTTCCATGGGAAGGGTGGAGTCACTAGGAAGCAGCTGAATGAACTGGAACCTCTCCTTCTCCTGCCTGGCATTCCTGTTTGCTCCACACCTGATGCAGTGAGACAATGGAGCAAAAGCTTCTGCTGATTTCTTACCTACCTCAGTTGTAAATCAGAGACAAATATAACATTAGTTTGTAGCTTTATCTAACTGCATCATCATCGCAAGCTATGCTAACCTCATGTACTGCAGAAACTCTCTCACTGCTTAAGAAGAAAATTATTTATTGCCTGCAGAAGAAACTATCCATTTCAATCAGCTTCAATGGCTCCTCACTGAATATTTGTTTTGGATCAAGTATCTTCTGTGATCTCAAGTAAACAGGGCACCAGCTTCAAAGGGATTATGCTAGTTTGACTACCTACACATTTCTCATGCAGACAAGTTTCCTTACAGCTGGGAACCAGTACACAAATTCCATCCTTTCTTTGTAGGAATGAGGAAAAAAGATCCATAACAGAGACCAGACACCTTATCAGTGTGAACTAAGGTAAGGAGCAAAACAAGAGAAGGGTGGAGCCACAAAAAAAAAAAAAAAAAAAAAAAAAAAAAAGCCCTAAACACCAAACTAAACAAAGATTTTAAGCTTAGACATGGAATCTTGAACACCAGTTAAGTAGAATTCTTATAAAGCATCAAGACATATTATATTCATCTATTCAAATACCAGAGCAAACAAAAGGTCTCTCTGAACACTAATACAATGTCAAATGAGAAAATAAAGAATAAAAAATCAAAATCAAGAGACTTTTCTGCCCAGCCTCAGGCAGCATAGCTATCAACACTCCTGTTTTCTGCAGAAAAACACTGCTGGGAGATTAGCACTGAAAATTTCAAAGAAGGGCATCTAACATTTGCCATCATTCAAGCAGGGAGGTACTACAGCTACTTACAAATGTTACACCAACTCCACATTAAAAAAACCCCGTAACACAATAGTTTGCATGAAGGTCAGTGTTTCAGAAAGCACGATTAAGATCAGTACCAAAAAATGGTCCACCAGGAGTTGGAAACTAGATGTTGTTCTTCAAATCTTTATGAGACAGAAGGATCTGGAAAAAGGAATTTGATCTTTACAGAGACATTATTCTCTGATCCTCTAGAATTATACAGAGAAACTGACACACATCTAACGCACAGACCCATGCAAGATACTAGATAGGAGGTGCGCAATATATCTGTCTATAACATAATTGCTTTGAAATTTGATCTCTTACAGTAAGAGCAACATTCTCAAAGTTCAAACCCATATTTTTTGCTGGAGTTTTTGTTGTTGGTTGGGTTTTTTGTTCACCTTTTTTTTTGAAGGAGATGAGTTCATTTGTCTTTGGTGCATTTGAATAATTTTTTATGGCACTGATGCATTGACATTTCCAAGGACTGCAGCAGAAGCCTGCATACAAGTAAACTGAAGCTGCCACAGAACACCCACCCCTCCGCAATATTTGCATTGAAGAAAGCAGAGAAAGTGAGCGAAATAACAGGCACTCAGCAAGGTAAAGTAGAAGGCCCTTTGCATAAAGGCACGAAATAGACCAGTTTCAAACCCTCTGTTAACCCATGGGCTTGGAACAGTTCCTCTCAGGAGGCCCTAAGGAAGCTGATGACAATAAGAAACTGAAAGAAAGAACAAAGAACTTCTTCCCATCCTGTCCCCAATAAAGGGATCACAGCCTATATGATTCTGTAGATTTTTTTTAAAGTAGAAGAGCATTTACTTTCTTCCCAATTCACATTCCCAATAATACACAACATAGGTTTTATTGTCTTTTTTTAGACTGTAATGGCATATATAAATCACTAAGTTTAGACGTTGGAAGCAATTGCTCTGGAATGATGTCATCAAACTTTGCAGCAGAACCCCACAACCATCCTGAGAAAGCCAATAAAGAAAAAAAAAAAGTATATTTTGTGAAGTTTCCAACATATTAATTTAGACTTTCTGCATAAATTACAACGTTTAAAGCAAACTACTTTTCTCCCTCCTCCCCTTTCTACTCAGCCACAAGTAAAACAGGATTTGGGGATCTGCTGAAGCCTGAAACCAGACATGCGTGTGAAATAACCAGTTATTCAATACCGTGTTTAGAATAAACACACAGAGCACCAACTTATCCTTAGTTGTTTACCGGTGTAATTTTTATTGCAAAGGTTTCTCATCTTATCAGGTAATTGTTCGCTGCAAGGAAACAGTCTGTGTAACAGGACACTAACATAAGCACCTTTTGTTCCACAGAATATGAAAAAAATCAAAGACGAGTCAGAGCAGCTTAGTAACACAATGCACAAAAGGCGCACRCCTCTCCGGCAGCGACGGCTCGGCTACTGTCAGCGGTGACTTTTTTGTTGTTGTAAACCACAGCACCGGGTGCCGCGACAAGCCCCCGTCACAGCAGCAACCGCTCGGCGCTCTCCCTGCTGGCGGCGCCCTCGGCAGGGAGGCGAGCTCCGGGAAGGCCCCGCCGGGCCGGGCCGGGCACCCCCGAGCGCCCGCTCCCCCGCGCGCCTTTGTGTGCCCCCGCCGGGCGGGGCGGGGCCGCGCCGCGCAGACAATGCGCGGTCTGTGCGGGGCCCACGCCGATTGGCCGCGCGCCGCCCGTGCCCATGATGTCATGCGGCTGGAATGCGCCGCGCGGGGGGCCGGGACGCGCCGCGCGTCTCATCTGCCCCGCTCGGCTCGGCGCGGGCCGGCTGCGCCCTGCCCCAGCCGGACCGGCACTGCCCGCCGCTCTCAGCCGCTCCACCCCGCCGGCCGCGGCACGGGCTTGGGACGGCTGCGGGTCCGAGCGCCGCGCCGCGCCCCGCCCGGAGCCAGCGAGAGAAGAGGGGACAGCGCCCGCGGGGGCGAGCGGGACGTCCCGAGCCAGGGCTGCCGGCGGGGCAGGTGCAGCCCGGGCGGCAGCGCGGGACGCGGCGCGAGTCGCGGCGCCGCACACGGGTCCGCCCGGCGCTGACAACTCTCCGGTCCCCGCCGCGGCAGCAAGTTACCCGAGCGGCGCCGCGGAGGCAGCGCTGCCCCGGGGCCGCCGGCGGGAGCATCCTTCGCGTACCGCCACCGCGCGGGGCGGGCGGGGGCCCCCGCCGGGAGCCGGAGGCAGCGAAGCCCCGCGTCGCGCCCTGGCCCGTCCCGCCCCCGCCGGCCCGGCGCAGACAAAGCCCGGTCGAGCCCCCCGCCGCCGCCCGTACCTTGTTCTTGACCTCGGCGGAGAGCCCGTAGGAGGGCCCCTTGTTGAAGTGGGTCATGTCGGCGGTCTCCCCGCTGCCTGGGGGCGCTGGTCGCAGGCGCTGGCGGCTCCGGGCTGAGGCGAGAGTCCGCCCGCGGCCGCGGAAAGTTCTAGTCCCTCCCTCACGGCCCGGCCCCGCCGCCCTCCCCGCGGCCGTTGGAGCCGCCCGCGCGCCAATCGGGGCGCGGGGCTGCGGCAGCCCCTCCCGGCCCGCCTGGGGAGGGGGCGCGCGGCCGCGGGGAGGGGCGCCCGCCCCGCCTGGCCCCGCCCCGCCCCGCCCCGCCTGCCCGCCACCGGGTGCCGCCCGGGGGTCCGGGCCGGGGCGGGGAGMGGAGCGGAGCGGGGGAACGTCAGCGGGAAAGAATCCGCTGCCACCGAGGGCCGCTGCGGGGATGCGCTGCCGGGAGCTGCCGCGGAATGCGGCGCCCCCGCGGGGGTCTCGGTGAGCGACCGGCGGTCTCGGCCCGCTGCTGCCGTGCCGCTCACGAGGGACCCCYCGCCCCCGGCTAGCGAACTGCCGGTAGGCGGTGGGGAGCCCCCGCCGGAGCGGGGTGACAGCGCTGGGAAGGCAGCGGAGGAGGCGGGGCGCCAGGGAGGGCGGTGGTGGCTCTCGGTTACGGGGTGATGCCTTTCCTCAGGCCCTTCCCGGACGGGCCGAGACCGGAGGCTCCCACCCGCCGCCGCAGAGGAGGGCTCGGAGAGCCCGGCCTGAGGGGTGACCGGCCGCGGGAAGGGCTGACTGCTAGAAAAGGCCTTAGCCGCTCACACGAACAGCTCTCTCGCACGGCGCGATGGCTTGAACTACTTTTGAAATTCCTTTAAAAGGTTAGAAAATCACAGGGAACTTTGAAAAACGCTGGGAGATAGTGCAAAAGGGGGAGAAAAAAAAGCGCACAAGTCATTGCAGTGAGATGAAGGCGGAGCAGGACGATGGGCTCGTCCCCAGCTCATCGTTCCTCTGCACCGTCTGTCAGGGGCATGAATCCCCGCCGGAGCCAGCACCGCCGGCTCCCGGTGCGGGTCACGCCTTTCCCCCGGTGCGGGTCACGCCTTTCCCCCGGTGCGGGTCACGCCTTTCCCCCGGTGCGTGGCGGCACCGCTGACCAAGGCAGGGCTGCGCTGGCGGCCGCTGGGCAGGGCGGCCTCTGCTCTGCGTCGGGAGTCCCGTCCCTCTTCGGGACGCACGGGGCATACAAGGTTTGCGTGCTGGGCATACCAGCGGGATCACACCGGATCCAGCSCAGGGAGTGTTCGTTCATTCCTGGCAGCAGGCGGTGGGCCACGGCTGGCTTCGGCGCTGAAGCCACTCGTGAAAGAGAGTACAGATTCAACACTTGGTTCATTGAGTGAAGTACTGACCCGAAAATACAGAACTGTGTTTCCTTMAGTGTTACTGTGCATACAAAGTAACCTTTCAAATACAGTGAAATTTTAACAAATTTGAAAAAAAATAATAATCAGAAGATGATCCGCTGATAGGACTGGTTGGGTAAGGAACAGCGGTTTGTCTGTAATACTGTAATACTGTAATACTGGCTGCTGGAGCTGCAGCCCACCTAGCCACCTACTTGGTATCGCCCAGAAATACCTGCCTGTGCTCCCATTTCATAGCAAAAATTCAGGACTAAGTGCCTGGTCTAACTCTGGTTGAAACAAATGGGGCTCTTTGCAGTGGGAGCCCCATCGGACTGTAACAGTCTTGGGGGAAGGAATCACAGGGCAGCCAGAAGGTTGTTTTATGCTGTGGGGCTGTGGATCAGCTCAGCTGAAACCGCTCCACCGCTGCACAGCCTCGAATGAAAACAGCCAGGGCTGTTCCTAATTAAAGGAAACAGAACTGCCTGAACTACCCAYTGGGAAAAGGAAACTGTGCAGGAGAAGCAGGAAACTGAAGAATGGGGTGAGGGAAATGGTGTTTCACATAAACATAATGAAAGTTCATTAGTTTTCAGACATTCATGTTGGGATAAACTCATCTTTCATGACCTCAGAGAACATATGATTTAGGGCTAGATTCAGTATCCTCCAAAGTCCTTGGAAATGTTTCCATTGACTTAAATAAAGTTGGATCAGGACCTTATTTGTTAATGCTCTCAATCATTTTTGCTACAATACACAGTGGCTTGGGAAGTTTGAGACATTTACAGTTGGTATGCTTTTCTCAGCTCCRTAAATTATATGTTTCATCAATTTTGAAATAAAATGGTCCTGATTAGTAGCAGACAAAAATATGGCATAATATTTTTTTGCTGGACAATCAGGTTTAAATTATCCTCAAATAAATCATTTAGCGTTTTTATTTTTTACCCCATCTGAGTGGGGCACAAATACCATTCGGTGTTTTTATGCTGATACTGAACATCTGATAAGAAAGCTACTAATATTTTGGGGTGATTGCTGCCATTTATTCTGTGATCAGTAATATGCTCATGCCCTGCGGGAAAAGGTTGTATAAGAAATATTTGAGCATTGTTAAAAACACATTCTGTTTTGCATCACTCTGACAACACAAAGCAAATTTAAACCCATCAGTGCAGTACAAAGCAGCTGGAGCATACTGGGCAATCTGGCTCATTATGTGTAAATCTCTTATCTTTGCCCTATTTTTCTACATTCCTTATTACTAAGGCTGTTTGTATGGAAAGAGGATTTGTACGAGAATTATTCCCCACCTGAAATCATAATCCTCTTTGTGACATTGTAATAACTTCTTCAGCAACCACATGTAATATCATAAACATGMGCTGATGACTTCAGTTGGAAACTAAGGAAAAAGAGCTCTGAAGAGACCAAGTCTGTTTTCTTGGAAACATGGACCATAATCTTACAAACATTCTTGCACATGAATTATTGTAAGCATATGTGTAGTCCTATTAAAATCCCTGAGCCTAAATTATCCCTTGTGTAATTCCACTGTAATCTATAGAATTAATGTGGCTCAACGGAAAACTATCAAATATGCATTGTGATGTCTATGTTCCGCTCTGTGTCAGAGCCATACTGAGCGTCAGTGATTGAAGACGTGTAAGGGGGTGACTGGCGAGTCCTACATGTGGAGCCGGGCCCAGCCATGTCTGAGATGGCTCATCGGCTCGTTCCTACCCATCTGATCCTGATAAAGGGCCTTGGTTTAATCACCTGGCTCAGCTGAGGAGGAGCAGGATGATTTCCCTGAAGGATAGAAGGAGTTCGATTGGGAGAGCTAAACTGTGTACAGGAAGTTAATTTGCCAGGACTAGCTCCAAAGGGCGATACATAAGGAGGAAGGCTTTGCTGAGTGGTGTGCCTGAATTGGGGAGGATGGTGATACCAGCCATGGGGCCACGTAGGAGAAGGTGAAGAAAATACACCACTGGGTGTGTGTTTGTGGTCACGGGTGTGGGGGTGATTTTGCCCAGAGCAGAGGAGTAGGTTCCTGAGTAGGAGCTACAATGCTGGAAAAGTACGGGAGCGCAGGAGGAAATGGGAGCAGGGAGTTGTGTGAGCTTGGTACGGGCAAGGGGTGACTGGTGCGGTGTGGGTCTTGCACTGCACTGCGATCGATGGAGCTCACTGGCCTGCAGGTGACGGATGGGGGAGCTGGCTAAAGAAAGTGCTTTCCAGTAACCTGGTGCTTTAAGAAAGGGAAGGATACTCTAAGCTTTCAGAGTTACAACTATGTCCTCTTCTAAGGATCAAGGGTAAAAGATACTAGTGAGTGAGTACTAACCTGGYGAGCAAAGAAGGTTGTACTGTTTGCTTCCCTTGTGATGTGCTTCAGCTAAGAGGCAAGGAGCTAACTAAGCCCTTTTGCAATTCCCTTGAACTTGGGGGAGTCTTTCCCAGGCTGTCCTGTCCCACATCAGTGTGTTAGCTAGTCCTGGTGKTGTGAAATGGCCTGTCCCAGGGTGCTAGTGACACTAACACTCAGTAATGTTTTAGCCTAATTAACGTATGTGACGTGTTTTAATAGCGTAAAGTTATTAAAACAGCTGTAGGGTAAATACAACTTGTGACTCTAGTAAGACTTGCATCTTCCTGCTGGCTGATGCCTGTTAAGACCAAACGTTGGTACAGCATGCAGTAGCATTGAAGAAACTGCAAAATAAGAATTCTACAGAAGAGCCAATGGTGAGCCTTAGCAGTACCCAAAACTGTCCTTGATCTTTCATTTATTAGGATTTCTTTTGAAAAATAGTGTCCTAGGTAAGCTTGTATAACATATTTTGATATGTCACCTCAAATACTTACTTAAAACATTGCTGTGCTCATACTGCTGATTATTTTGGAAGACTCTGGGGGTACRCAGTACTGCCCTCGGTACTTTAATTAAACATGCCATGCTGTATGTGTGCTGTATTGCTTCTCGACTACTTTAACAGACTCTATTCTCATCCCATATGAGATTGTCTTGCCTTGTAGAACAATTACGGGCGCTATGAGGTGTTTGTAGCCCACTCCTCTTTCCTCTCTACCAGACTACAGAAGACAACATTTTCTTGGCAGTCATTAATTCTACCTAAAAGGCCTGCTTACAAGTGTCTTAAAATCAACATCTGGAAAAACTAAGTACATGGACTTCTTACAAATACCACAAACTGAATCATGGGGCCAAATTCAGCCTTGATGGAATTATTATCTGATATCTGTGTTCTGTGTTTTCCCTATATTGCTGGAGTAAATTGCCTTATATGGAGATGTCTTCAGAGATGCACATGATGCCAAAATGCTCAGAGAATTGCATAGGACCAAACCTAAAACACTGTAGTAGAAAAAAAAAAGGAAATATAAACCCAGACTTTTCTTGAAAGGGGGTAGTGGTGGAAATCCCTGATTTGGAAAGGTTCTCGCAGTTGTAAGACTGGGAGCCCAAGTCTTATTTTTGGGGAAGACTGCCCTTTGTGTCTGATTTTTAAGGACATAAATGTTACTCACATTCATGATAAAATAACTTGCTGAAGTGAAAGACTTATCTAAATGTTTGTATTTGTAGAGATTAAGCTTTATTTAAACCAAAACTGAATATATTCAGAATATTAGAATACCTAAATGCTTGCTTCTTAATCCATCACTTTTTCATTGATTCTAGCACTGATGCCTTCTTCTGTCCTCCATCCTCTTATGAAAATAGAGGGTGTTTTTTGTTATCTGGTAGTGCTAGCTGTTGATAAATAAACTTAAAGCAGACTCTTGTGCGTCTGTGTTTTTACTTGAGATCCATGACCTTCCCTTAAAATGTGATAGTTGCATTCTTATCMGTGGGGGTATAGCTAGCAAATAGTTGAATGCCAAAGTATGTTCCTGGATAGCGCTAATAATAAAAGAAAAAGACTAAAAATATAACTTAACTGCAACCTGATTAGTATTGGGGGGTGCTGTGTCACCGTGTGTCCCCCCTGCCTATCCCCACCCCGTCCCCCTGAATCTGAGTGAAAGGCTTGCTGCTGGTRGTGGTTTTTAACTTGCTAAAAGCACTACACAAGCAGAAGGCAACAAAAGACGTCAGATTGCTTGCTGTGCAATCAAAATGCCTGACATATTTCACAATTTTCTTCCTCAAGCATCGTAGCAGCAAGTAAGTTTGTTGGCTTGCAGCAGGTAGGTCAGAGAGTCATTTCTCCCTCCTATTTGGTAGGCYTCACTTCTCCATCAGCAGGACATAAAACATTTGCAGACAGTCTGTGTCACCAGCATACGTGTACCAAAGTGTCCAAAGTGTTTGATTCCATTTGTCAACACGCTAAATATTAACAGCCATCAGTWTTATTTCACAGTGAAGTTTAGCTACAAGAACAGTATATCAAAACACACAAAGGAAATGCATGCAGCGACAGCGTGCGTTACCARAACTGTTCCTTGTGAAGGAGAGACTTGTATGTCTCCCTTCTTTTTTTTCCTTTTTTTTTTTTTTTCCCCCTTCACAAGCATGGAAGCAAACATAACTCAGCTTTCATATCTTACTTAAGGCAGACTTTGGTAGGCAAATCACTTGGCACTGTATCTTCATGCTCCTGTTAAAGAGAACACTAGACCCTTTAAAACATGGTGGCTTTTTCCTTCTTAATTATTTTGCTTATGATAGCTCTTCTTAAAATTTCCCATCAGTCACACTGTTGCTCCTGAAGTTCACCAGGCTGCTGCCTTGGCAGCCCTGGACATCAGAGAGCCGAGGCCTGGACCGACCGACCAGCATATACCAGAATTTTTTCTCCCAGTGGCAGGGAGCGAAGGACATGCGTACACACACCTATTGCCACCAGAAAAACTGTATTTGAACTGTAATACTGTAGTGACAGAGAGAAATACCAAGTGGCCTTCACGCTAGCCGGTGATGTTCGCCTGGGAGCACGCTGCTCTGGGAGCCAAGGCAGCGCTCAAAGCTACAGGGCACCTCCGCCCCGACGGGAGGGGCCGCTGGCCAAACACCTTAAAATTATCAAGACTTGATATTAAGTAAGTGTCCTACTCTTCTTAAGCTCTGAGCAGATGCAAAAATGAATGATAAAGCAGTTAATGCTGATGCAGAATGACTCTGAAGCCTGACACTTTCCTTGTTTTTCTGTTAAGCTTCGTGAGTCAGTTTCCTCCTCGGTTTGGAGGGGATCACCCTACTAGGGAATTAGAGGAAGGGAGAAAACAATAACTTTGTGGTATTTCGTTCTTCCATAATTCCTGGCTTTTAGCTACCACTTTAACTTTCCATATATACATACAAAATATAACTTTCCACATATATATTTTGAACAGGCAATTTCTGTCTCTCCAAGCTGTGGACAGAGGCTATTACACTTACCATTTGGCTGGTGTCTGTTCAGCATGATCTGAGATTGATTTGAACACTTTATCACCCTCYCTGAATCCCAAAACTTGATTTTTATGCCGCTTGAGCGTGTTCTCCTTGCTTCTGTTTGAGTGCAACTCTTAACAGGGTCTGGACAAATTGATGTCTTTCAAGGAATGGTGTGTTCAACCAATTTTTCTCTTCATCCTCCACTGTGTTCCCCAGTAATAACTTCAGAACAGAATTGATTTAAAATAGTATGTGATAACCTTTTATGCAACTTCATGTTGCATTATTCAAACATACTTATTTGGATACCAAACACAAAATAATTAAAACATATTGATCTATGAATAGGTCAGTTTTCTGATGGTTAAAATCTTCATGCTCACTTATTGAAACAAGACTACACTTGAGCAGTGCTGATATTTTAAAAGGCTGGTTAATTATCCAGTAATACTCTTGTCTTAATAGTCAAAATCTGAATATAGAAAAAAAGAACAGAAGCCTTCYCCTTGCTGCCTAATTCCGTGACTTCTTCCAATTTTAATTTTCTAGGTAATATTTTCTAAATGAGACTAATTCCTCATCAGAAATATTTCCCACCTCTGACACGGTATTCTTACAAGCTTGAGAAAGTGTGGGGGTTTTGCCTTTTTGTTAGCTTTAGTTCATTATCCTTCTTTGAACTTCCATGGTAAAGCTTTACTTAGAAGCTAAGGTAAATTCAAGAGCAAAACAATACACAGCAAGTAATATTCAGAGTGCTTTATAGGCTTATTTGGGACTGAAGTGGTGCAAAGGAGAAAAGACTGCCGAGTGTTGCCCATGATGAGTGACTAGCTGAGATACAGTGGCATTTAGCCAGAGGCTGGCTACCGCGGGCGTGGAGACTCAGTTGTTACAATAGTAAGGATCCCAAATCTGTTTGGATAAGAGAGGTTTCGAATAATCTGTGTTACTGTTAATGTACTTCAGTAGATGTCAGAGGATGTGATTCAGACTTGGGGGGAGAAAAGGGAATTAGGAATAGCTGATGCTCAGATAACCGAGACTGTACCAGAATACAGAATCCTGAGGTTTTTAGCTACTTTATCCCAGATCATTAATCTTGTCCATTTTATGCTTGTATTGCATCCCACAAAACTTCAGAATTTCCAAAAGATGTTGAGTGTGGGGTTTTTTGTTGTTGGTGGTTTTTTTGGTTTTTTTTTTTTTTTTTTATGCTGTGTAGAAGTCTTCCTCCCCCCCTCCCTTTTTCTCCCAAACTGGAACAAAGATCTAATATCTAAAGCAGTTATTTACCTAAGTTTTAATGCAAGTAATACCTATTGTTTAAAACTCTGTGATATTCATACGATGTACTTTGTGTGTGCTAGGTGTGCTTACTCAGCAGCAAATGGGGACGGTGCTGTTCTGTACCTGCAGTCCTCGCAGGTGTTTTGCCTGTTGAGGTACCTCCACAGGGATGGGTGGGCGGAGCGAGCGCTGCATGCGAGCAGAAAGTACGGGTAATGTTTACTTGGAAACACAAAGGAAGATTCCAGTTATGGAGGTTAAAAACTGCAAGTGAACAGCGACAACTTTATTTTGTATCTGCATTGTATAATAAACTTTCTTCAGAGGAAAAGCTTGGCAAACGAGCATGATATTCTAGAAATATTCATTACATCACCACCAGCACAGTTCAGCGTTACAGACAGTAGTAAATTCAGCCTACACACTATAAAACCTTACTTGCTTTGTGTTTATATATTCTGAACCTTCAATAAACCTGAAAGAACTGGGGGGGTAGGGGTAGGGGGGCAAGGCAGCAGTAATAATTCCTTTCCTCTCTGAATTATCTGTTCAATCTTTCCTAAAGTAGTACTTTACATGGAAGCAGCTCTCTCTGTATTTCCTCAGCCTACTCTTGTTATTCAAGGAAAAAGTTAGATGAAGATTTTTCAGGAATTATCTCTAGTCTGGAGTTAAATTAAAAATATGCTTAGAATTGTGATTGTGCTCTGAGATAATCACCTTTGCCTGTCAGTGACCAACTTCTGTCTGTGAGTGACAGAAGAGCAGAGATCCCTACACCAATAATTTTGGAAGGTATCTATTTTGTATCTAACTACACTGCGAAATCTGACTTAGTGTACCCTTTTGCAGCCAGGTTACTTTTTTAAGGAATTATTACAAATATTAATGTAGAGCTGTTAAGGTATCACTTAAGTACTTCTTTACAAATACTGTAGCATTACTTTTAATATTTTGCTTTTCAGTGTGGATATAAAAAGAACGTGAACTGTGAYTCCCAGCTGCCATGCTTGCTTTTTTACAAATGATCGCCTGCAAAAACAGGCCCTGTTTACTGCTGCTGAATAATAATTTCTAGACTTCATCTTGGCAGTGCATGTTGGGGAGAGATCCTTTAAGCCACTGAATTGGAGGTTAGGACATTCATTTCAGTGTCAGCTGACATCCCAAGCTGGATCATAAATGAAAAGCAGCGGAGTTCAATTGCACTGTATAACAATAAAGCAGGAAACACTAATTGCCAAACTACTGGCAGCTGAAAGTAGAATTTACAGTAATGCTAACTGAGCAGATCTGACTGTTGATAWAACATTACTAATATCTACTCTTTCTTAAACCAAGCAGAGGGTTTTTTGATTTTAAGAACTTACTGTGCACCGATGCATAGAGGGGGCAGGATTATGCACAACAACTTTACTGCATGGTTTAAAATACTTCTTAAATCTCTGTATATWAAAAAAAAAAAATACTGTAACTTTGTGTTATGGACTCCTTTAAAAATTATCTGCTGCATAGTGCAAGGACAACTTCATCTATCTATGAATATTCTCTTTCTCGCTCTTTCTGAAGTTTATACAAAATCTCTTTGAGAACCTGTCTAAATCCAGTACTGTTCCAGAAGGTCATCTCATTGCATAGTCATGAATACCTGATTTCTGTATTTAAAAAAA